>AYEL01067489.1:0-43686 GCA_000484575.1 Olivierus martensii
TATTAATTGAAGTTTGTATCGGAAGTGGAGGTATTAGAATTTAAGTAGTATTTAAGGTTTGTTTCTTGTGGAGTGAATTGGATTAAATAAGTTTTGTGGTTTATTTCATTGTGCTTTATTAGAGTTTAAATAAAGCTTTTATTAACACTTTTGTAAGTGTTTTAAGTCTAATAAATTTATATTTTTTTATTATCTAACTTGTTTGAGATTTCCTTCAAATTTTTAGTGTAAGTTCTAACATCGTTTTTTTTTGTTGTTCGTTTTACTGCTAACACTTAATCGGTACTTTCAGTGTAAGTTCCGATATTTAGTTTTGTTTTGTCAGTTAGACGTTACATTGTGTCAAATTGTTTTATAATTACTTAGTATTAAGTTAGAACTTAGAGAAAGACCTGAGCTCAGGCAGAACTCTGGAATTTGCAGAGTCGCTAACCGTTAGGCTTAGTTAGTATTGACAGTCGTACTAAAGCGCGACTTTGCAAGTTCATATAAATTCAGTCATGATTTGTTTTCTTCTTACATTTCTTTTAATATTTCCTATACTTTTTTTATTCTTTCTACATTTTTTCATCTTTTCTATTTCTTTAAAATATTATATAGAATTAAAGAAAGGGAAGTATGTAATGCATGGCATTTATCCAAAACATATACTTCAACCTAAGTAAGAGAATATTAATCAAATAAGCCTCATATGCTAGGGATGCTCATGGCTACTTGTTTATTGGGAATGTCTGATAAATGTTTTAAATAAATTAATATGCAAGTTCCCAAAATGGAAATTTTTTGGTTGCTTTGCTAGTCTAATTGATTAAGGGTCCTCTGTGGGTGAGGGTAGAATTCAACCACCATCTCTCATCCATACATCACAAGAAGCAACTAAAGGGTGCCCTCTCTTTTCTACTAGTAGCCTGCCACACTTACAAGATCCTTTTCCCTCTTTTCTTGTGCTTTTCTATATTCTTTTTACTTCTTTCATTCTTCAAAGGACAAAACCTTTGAGTACATTCATTATCTCTTCAAATAAAAGAAAAAAAAACTGATTAAGATGTTGGGATAGATATCTAACTTCTTGGTTAGACTCTAGGACAAATCAAATATTTATTTCAGGAATTTAATCAAAAATTAAAATTTAATTATTAATCCAATATATGGTGACAAAAAACTGATTAAGATGTTGGGATAGATATCTAAATTTCTTGGTTAGACTCTAGGACAAATCAAATTTTTATTTCAGGAATTTAATCAAAAATTAAAATTTAATTATTAATCCAATATATGGTGACGACATAAAATAATAAATAATTATTAAAACCAAATAATTATCCTACTGTAATAATTCCAAAATATTACACTAGGGAGTAATTTAGCTGGTTTAGATTATTTATCTTAAAAATTTATCTTTTTCTGAAGATCAATACAGGAGATAATTTAACTCATGGATAATTGGCATACAAATTCATTAAAGTGTTTAATTTGCACACTTTTTGTACACAACTGTTTGCTTTTGTAAATGAATGAGTCCTAATGTTTTCTACAACTTTTATATCAGTTTAAAATGATTTTCTTTGTTATTTAGTTAATAAAAATAAATATAAATATTTTTTTAATTTTTAAACATTTTAATTATTATAAATCTTTGTAATAAACAAATTAAATTGAAATCCATTATAAATAATCTCGAACAATGGACTTTTGCACAGCACAGACACTTCTTGGAACCAATTAACTACTCTATACAAGGTATTCGTGTACTGGATTATTGTTTTAATAGCCATTATAAATGCCTTCAAACTAGCAAAAATGAAAGTGATAATTTTATTACATTTACAATAATTATCATTAATGTGAATATATCAATTTAACAAAAAAACATAAGAGTTTAAATATTTAATCTTTGTACTCAAAATATTACAAAAATCATTATAAAAGCATTTTTCTTTATCCTGTTGATGATATAATTCAAACAAGAAGTTCATAAAGAATAATCTCCTAGTTTCTAAATGTACCCTTTATTTTGGAATGATTAAAGATAAAATATATGTCATCAAAATTATCTTCATTACAAAATTATATGCTGAATGCCATAAAAACTATTAAATAATTCCATAGTTATTATAGAGAAATTTTTGAAATTTAAACATTTGCCACTTTTAAATGGATAAATCTATAGAGTTAATTAAACTTGCATCTAATTTGGCATTAATATCCTGACTATCCTGTTAAATTTTTATAAATTTCCATCAAACAGTTATTAAGTAAAAACTCTCTGAAGTTTGACTATTTGCCATTTTTAAATATTGTAATTGAAGGGATAAGATATATATCATTAAGATCAACTTCAATGATAGAATTATTCTGCTAAATTTCATAAAAATCAAATGAACAGTTTAGGACAGTAGTTCTCAAAATGGTCCTCAGACTCCAAGGGCCATGATGTCCTCACACGGAAAGACTCCACTCCCTGTGCAAAGACTTGAAGAAATATTAAAAGCTTTTACAATAAAAACTGAAAGAATGAATAATTGAACAAAAGAAAGAAATAAAGAAAAGGAAATAAAAATTGAAATCTTCATTTCTCTCTTAACTGTCTTAATTCATTCATTTCTCTCACTTGTGTATGTAAAACTTTGCTTTTCTAACTTAACACTTCCATTGTAATATAGGAAACACAGCATAGCACAATGTAGAGTAGAACTCCAATTATCCGAATCAATTGGGACCGGACCCCATTCGGATAATCAAAAATTCTATAGTTTATATAACTTAATTTTATAAAATAAATATTTAGCATTATATTTTATATATTTTAGTTGTTGCATAAAAATTCCTTAAATCATTATTTAGTTCATTTGGTATTTATTATTTATGCACCAAAACCACAAAGGAGGTATTGCCTCTGGTCAATTATTGTTGATTATGTTAACTCTGAATCTTCTATTGCATATTTGTAGAGAAACTGTTATTTTCACTTCTACAACATTGTTAACTTTCTTTACTACTTACACTTAATTCCATTTCACACTTATGTCTATCCTGTAAAACTTTTTTGTCAGGGCTGTATTAAATGTGAAATGGAAATATAAGTATGATATGGAATGAGACAAAAGAACAGCATAGACAAAACAAAAACAGCAAAGATCCTGCAAATATGTGAAAGAACAGACAGAGGTGACATAATCAATGATAATCTATCAGAGACAATACTCCTCATGGCTTTGATGTGTAAAGAATAAATGCCAAACAGACTAAATAATGATTAAAGAATTTTTATATAACTAAAATATAATGCTAACTTAATTTTATAAAATACAGTTATCTTCAAAATTACATCATAAGTCACTCTGAGACTGGTGGCATTGAGATAATACAAAAAAAGTCAAATTTTCTCATAAATGTAATGTTAAAAATGGATAATTTGTTCTAGACAACAAATTTTGACCTATAAAATCAAATACATTTATTTCGTACTTATAAAAGATTCAGAAAAAATATCAAATCTGATATATCAAATGGCATTTTAAAAAAGAAAAGGCAGTCTATCTTGAATTATAGATAGTTCTCAATTTTATGAATTAATTTTTCCTGGAGTCTGCTCCTAAAATAAGAACTAATAACTAAAAATCAATTCCCTATAAATATAATGTTAAAATTAGAAGTTCCAGTCTCAACAATGAAATTTTCCATAATGAATTAAAGCCAAAAAATTCAATAATTTATCATTAAATAATGATTTATTTATTTAAAAGAAATGAAAATACAGCCTTTAAAATCATGAAAATTATAAATAAATTATTTGTCATATAAATGTTAAAGAATTTTTATTTTTCATTATTATTTAATAGACAGCAATCTGGGAATGAAAGTTATTTACTTAATTTGCCAGTAAACTATGACACACCCTCTTGCTGCCATAATTTTCCCAGAAAATTGAATAAATATTTAATTTTCTTTTACAGAGGACATGCTAAGTCTGCTTCTCAATCCATCATTCTGATTTTTCCAATTTTATAGCAGACAATGAAATTTTTGCTACAAATTCAGTTGTATTACTAAATGACAAAACTAAAAACACTGCTTAACTTATTATAATTACAGTCCAGAAGAAGGGCACTTTTAGCAGTGACGTTAACAAACAAATTTTATTAAAATAGTGAGTAAAAACGTTTTTAATGCTCAAGGCATCATCTTCAGTTACAAAAATATATGTACATAATACTTAAGAATACAAGCAGTTCTAAAAATGGAACATAAAATAGAACGGAGTTCAAAATCTTTTAACATTCAGATATTATAGAGATAAAATATTATAAACAAAAAACAGTTCGTGAACAATAAAAACTCGGTTAAATTATTCTTATATGGTGAGGAATAATAATAAAGATTAAACTTCTTTTGTAATGAGATATCTCCAAGCAACACTGAGCCCGTCGGTCTGTCTAACTTTAATTACATTATCGGTTTTATTACTTCGGATTATTTGTAGTTTTTCAGCTAAATATTGATCTTTACGATCAAATACATTTTTTATAACCTTAGCATCGTTCGATAGAATATTAGTGTTTTTCTCATAAGCCCTTTGGGCTAGGGCCGTATTAAGTTCTCCCCTGCATATACTGTCTTTATGCTCTGCGATCCTGTCTTTGAAGTTGCGGGAGGTAGCCCCAATGTAAACTTCCGTTCTGTTATCATTGAGATTCCGTAAAGGAATACTGTATACCCCTGATTTATGATCATTTGGCCTTTACCTTGTCATTGCAGAGTATATCAATGATGGTGGGGGCCCTTTTGTAGGTGCGCACTGCATTAACAGATCTTAAGGAATTGTTAAGGGCTTTACTTGCATGGAGCCAATAGGGTACGGAGAATGTACGTGCATGTTGGTTAGAAGTGAGTTGATTAGAAGCATTATCCTGGCTAGAAGGAGAGGCCTGCCTTTCAAACTTTCTCTTTACATTTAGATAAAGGTTCTGCATAAACTTATTAGAATATCTGTGTTTCCTTCCTATGTTAAAAATCTTGTTACGTTCTGCTCTATGGAATAACATATCGCTACAGTGTGTAAAGCATCTACCAAAGTAAAAAGTAAAGGCCAATTTTTTAAATGACCAGGGTCAAAGGACCACCTTGGGATGATTACTGGAGTGGCTGTTAGTTTCACGTATACAGTAGTATGGAAGGAATTTTCTCCTGCATATATTTCTATGTCAAGGAAGCTCACAACAGATTGGCTAGTTGTATTATATTATATAGCTATGTGACTTTAAATGTCTTTTTTATGAATGTTATCATTTATTTCAATTAATGTTCATATTTTTGATTTTTTTGATACATCATATCTGAAAAAAAAAATTCAAAATCCAGGAACTTGTTAAGTAGGAATTTGTAAACTGAAAACTATCTGTATAGCCAGAGCATCTGAATAACTGCTAATGTCCAATAATTAAAACTGAGATGAACAAGTCTTTGACCATGACTTAAATAAATCAAAATGTTGAAGATAAATATCTTTACTCTTCTCTCAAAATCTCTTAAGAGAAAGCAAGTATTTTCAATTTCTTGCTCTGTATTACTGCTCATTGCTTATTCCAAATTAAAATCCTGAAGAATCTTGATGCAAGTTCAATGAGTCCAATACCCTCAGTCAATTCTGAAATCACCAAGATCTGATCTGCATGCTCATGTTAACATCAGATTCTTTAAACATGGTTTGTTTCCAACTTTTAATAGAACTGTTGAGTTTGATTTCATTATAAGAGGAGTTCAACACTTAAAAAATCTTCAGAAATAACTTTCAAATCAAAGTGTTGCCATAACATTGACTTCACTTGATTTCTTTATTGCATATGCACAAAATCACAACAATAGTATCTGAGCTCTGAATATTTATAAGGAACAAAGGGCAAACTTTCTTCCAGATACTCTTTATTGTTTTGTTAATAGCTTCTTGCCTATGAATCCCCTATAATTCTTGCTACATGTAAAATATTCAAAACCTTTTCAAAAGTCCTTCAATATCCTTTTTTAAATAAAAGTAAACAATAAGCATATTCAGTAAGGTATTTTTTTAATTCAAAATCATTTTCAGCTATTGATGTAGTCTGTCTCAGTTAAAATTTAATCAAAGCAGTCTATATGAATAGATGAATTAAATAAAAAGTACATTTAACTTAATATGTTTATTATTTATTTTTATTTAAATTTTACAGAAGATGATTAATATTATATCTTTTGTTTTTTACTAAATTTTATGGTACCTTCTATCCTATAGGATACTAAATGGTATTGACCATCATAGGTCACCAAACCTATGGTGAGGTCTTCCCTTCTTATTTTAAGTTGCTTTTCTGCTTGAAGTAACTAAAGCAAGATTATTTCAGAATTTATCATAGGCTGCCTATACCTGGGCTAGACTGTTTTTGAAAAATCAAAAATCCTAGTAGTACAGAACCTGGAACTGATCCCAAATCTCCAAAACGAAGTACAATACAATTCCACACAGATGACTCATATTTCACTTTAAATTGGAGGAAATAGTTTGGCTTTCCTCCAGAGAACCTAGGATCAAATTTACATCCCAGATCAATTGACTGAATTAGAATAGTATTTGGAGGCAAGATAACTTATATGTATGTATATTGCAAATTACTCACAACTAGATACCGAATAATATAATATAGAGATTAATATGATCATTTTGATCAATAAATTTAGTTTGGGGCAATGATATTACATGAGATGACATAAACTGGGAGATTCCTTTAATTATATGTAAACTATAACTTTTAACCCCTGTACATAATTAGATGTATAGTGGTTAGATAATTTATGTGTACAGTAAAGATTTACGTTCTCTATATGATGGCTATTGTTGCCAATATAGGAAGCTTTTTTAATGAACATATTTGTGTGTAGCAGTGTAGAGATCAACTAAATTTGTCTGATTTTTTTCTAAATTTGTTGATCTCTACACTGCCAACAATGAGCATAGCCATCACACAGGGAAGGTAAATCTTTACTGATATGTACAAATTATATTTACATTATAAAAACGAAAATATATAACTTATAAACATTAGTAACTAACAGTAGTACTACTGATAAATGATATATTAAATTTTTTCTCTAGTAATAAAAATATAAAATTGAAAGATATCTTTCTCTTTCTCAAAAAATAATTTTTTAATTTTAATTTGATCCTAAACATAAAAAGTTTAACCATGCCTAAAAGAAATTTATATACTTTAAATATTAAATGCATTTTACAAACTAATTTATTTATCAATTACGCATTTTTCAACATAAATACCTTTATTTATTTATGGCATGATTTATGGCAAAAAGATTACAAAGATTATTGTCAGAAATGTGTAAAATAAAACTTTATCAAGAAACTTATTATTTTTACGAATAACTTTGTAAAGTTATTTTAATATTTGAAAGATCTTTTCGTGAAGTATAGAATGCAGAATTATTATTAAATAGTTTATATATAATTTTAATTAATTATTCTTACACTAATATTTTAACATCTTTAAATACAGGATATTTATTGGTGTAATTATTAAATAATACAGTTTTCGATAACAACAATAAAAATTTATTTGATTATAGTCAATTTATAAACATTTAATATAAACAAAACGGTATAATCAGATTGTGAAGTTTATTTTACATGAAAGTTAACTATATTGTATTTTAAAATCGGCATTTTTGAGTATAAACTTATAAGTAGGTCATTTAATTAATAATTATATTACATTTTTGCATTTTTCTCACTTGTTACATATACATCTAGTTATAAAATATGCGCGATAAATATTAAAAGTATTTAACGTAGAATACATATTATGTTATAAACATTAATATGCATTAATAAATAAATGCAAGCCTATTTTACCTTTAATTTTCTATGGTTTTGGTTGGTTATAAAATTTAGGACCTCTACCGGCAGAATCTTTTAATTCTACTTCACCTTCTAATATGGAGGATTTGCAGAAATGGCGTTTTGCCTTTTTCTCCGATGACAGAGGATATTATATAGACTAAGTTAAATCGACGAGTAGCACGGATGTATCTTTCGAGTCGTGATATATGTATCGGCAGAATCTTTTTAACTTTTCGATGTTTAAACAGTAAAAATTTACAAATTATATTATAATTTAATAAATGTATGCTATAAACATTTAATGCGTAAAAAATAAAACAATAATTAAGAAAATAGGATGCTTGCTATAAATTAAAATAATAATTTTATCACCATCATTTTAATATTATTCAAAATCGCTTATCTGTTACTTCCAAATAAAAGGAAACATGCAATTTTTCAATATTTATTTATTTTTATTTACATTTTTCTGTAATTTTAAATATTAAAAGCAAAAACAGTTCCTCTAAAAAAGATCTAATAACAATATTTCAGCTTAGCGGTCTTCAAATTTTTTTAATCGCATATCCCTTTGTCATTTAAAAAAATAAAAATATGGTAGGAATTCCTGTTCCCACCATGGGCTGCCTACATCCCTGGTGCAGTCAGCTCTCAGGTAGAAGATGGGGTTAAAATGGGTCTGGATCCCTCCTGAAAATTCTAGCGTTGTGAGTCCCGGATTCTCCAAGATTGAAAACAACATGCTTTCATCCTGCGATAAGTCCTTTAATACGGATCTTATGTCTAAATATTCGGAGATTTTAAATAATACAAATATTTTACTCTCAGTGTGATTTGTAGCTATGTTTCGTAGAGAAGATTCCATCCTTGGAATATTAACATTCGTATCACATGTTACACATGTGGTATGAATGCTGCTCAAGATAAGGTTCAACTAGCTTAGTCCGAATTCCTCCTGAAAAACTTTTCAAGGCATGGGATCTGGGAATAGAATCCAGATCTTCCAAGGTGGAAATATAGCATTCTTCCACTGCAGTCATTCAGCCGATGCAGATTACGAAGTGCATTGTGAACAAACTAGGAAGTGGTGGGATAAAAACTGCTCAGCCCTGTTGATAAATCACTTGGATTATAAAAGTAGGAAATGAATATCCGTATCCGGTTAGGTTTTTTCGTATATTTTACGCCCATTTCCAATCAGGGAGATTACTAAGGGGCGGGGCCAGTTCCAATCACGGGCTGCACCCACACACCTTCCACCCAACACCCTGTGACAGGCCTGCCATAGGTGCAAGGCGTGATCGCACACGGGCTTCCAAAGTCAGCCACGGCCAAACTAAATGTCGAAAACATAAAACAAGATAAGTGACGGGCCTGCCATAGGTGCAAGGCATGATTTCACACGGGCTTCCAAAGTCAGCCACGGCCAAACTAAATGTCGAAAACATAAAACAAGATATAAAATAAAATTAAGAACCAATAAAAGGAAATAAGAGGAAAAAGGAAATTTATTTCTTTTAATATGTAAAATTTGAAAATTCTATTCATTTGAAAAAGAGAAATATCTCATTATCATTAAAATATTTCATTTATCATTTCATACTTAGAATAGTATTAGAACTTTTTTATTGGAATAAAGCTATCTGAGAACTGAAAATTTTTAGTGATTAATTTTGATGGCTATGAGATTTATTGTTCTTATTCATCTTTCTCCTGTTTTGAAAGATATATACTGTAATTTACTTTAAAGTTCATTCCGATAGGTATTAATAGTTTAGTATAAATAAATTTAGAGATGTTTGAATTTTTACAGTTGCATTTAGCATTCTTAATGGAAAATACTGTACTAGAAAAATTGGAAGTGGGATTTCTATAATAAATTTATTTTCAATATAGAGAAGTATACACTACCACAACAGAATTACTTTAGATTTCACAGGAATTATTGGCCCTTTTAAGCTGAATTCTTTCTATCCATAAATTAAAAAAAAAAAAAACAAAACTGAAATATATAATTTCCAAGAGTAGAGTATTTTAAAATACAAATAACATAAATAAAAATATGAGACTTGTTTATATATCATAGTGACTAAAATATTCTCATTATTTGTAAAACAAAAATTCCAAATGCAAAATTCTATTATTTTTCTGTGATGAGTTTTATATAATTTTATTTATTATATCTAAATTAAGTTTATTTATAAAAATTTAATAAAAATTGATTGTAGAAAGAATAATTGGAAAAATGGTAGCAGATATATTACCATTTCCATTGCCTGAGCAGCTCATTGTTTCCTTGTTTTACCTTGAACATGTGCTGTTTTTCCTTCAGGATTTATATTTTGAATTGCAGACAGGAACAAAACATTATGGCACTTTTTGTCAAAAAAATAAAATTAGTTCTATAACAGCAATCTAGGTTACAAGTACGAATTAAAAAGAAAAATATGCACCAGCGCCTCTAGTGATGGGATTTCAAACCTAAAAAATCTTACAGTCTTACAGCAATGGCGTCGAAGTGGAATGATCATTTATAGACCATGATGAAGTTGAGCCGCCATATCGCATAAGGGATATACTTTACCTGGCGACAGCCATTTGTAAGCCTATCACAGATTGGCCAACACCATGATGAGGTCAACCGGAAGGTTGAAGGATGCAGTTAAACGGCTGGGCCCCGACCCCTCCTGAAAAACTGGATGCGTGGGATCCGGATTTGAACCGTTATCCTCCAGAGTGGTAAGCATTAGCTTTACCACGCGGCCATTCGGCCGACTAGTATATTCAGATAGACACAAAAATTGGATCTGAATCTTAATAAATAAATAAATAAATTTATTATAGCAATAGTAATAATGAATGATATTAAATGTCAGAGCCCTTTCAGCCGTTCATCACCATCTGGTAATTAAACGTTTCCACTTCCCGGGACGAGGACCCAAGGGATGGACTTTGGGAAGCATGTGTTTGGGTTATGTAAAATAAAAATAAAAAATACTTGTTATTTCAATATATGATAGGAAATATCGTATAACTGTTCAGTTATGTTATACAGAGGGCTGTCCAACCTGCGGCCCAACAGAAAATCGTAAACTTCCTTAAAACATTCAGTTTTATATACTTTTTCTATTTTTTTGAAGTTCGCCATATCATCATCAAATGAAACAGTAAAGAAAAGTAAAGAACTAGTAAAGAAAAAGAAATTTGTTTCATTGTTATACTAAAAATATATAAAAATATATCGAAGTAAATGAAGTTTTTATTATTAAAATACCTTTCTACATTTCCTCTTTCCATTTTCTAAAATATTTCTTATTTTAATGATTAAAACTTCTCGCCCTGCTCAATGATTTTAAAAAATTTCTGAACGAAAAGAAGTCAAAGATCATTATGCTACTACATTTTTGCTTATTTGTCATGGTGGTGGATATCATATATTATACATTATTTACTTTTTTGCTTAACAACAATATTTGGAATTAGTATATTTTATCAGTGGCGCCGAGACGGGGGAGAAGTGGGGACAAATTCCCCGAGTCCATAGAAGATTGATGGTTCCTAACAATAAGAATTTTTTCTACTTTTTTAAATAAAGTAACTGCGCATTACAAGATATATAGAATTGAAACTGTATTATTAAAATATAAGTTAAAGTAAAATCTTTGTATTCTAAACAGTTAAAATAAAAATTATGATAATTAGATGTAAGGATTTCATATAATTAATAATATTAAACAGAGAAGGAATGACAGACCGACAGGGCCCACAACAATTTTTTTAGAGGAATAGTATATATACAGTGGAATATGTTTATAACGAAACGAATGGGATGGGAAAATTTTTTCGTCATAACCGAAGTGAAAAGAAAAATTTAAAAAAAAAATTTGTGGACGTTTCCCAAAGTTAGTTCATGAGCCTATGACGTTATTCTTCGAAAAAATCGATATTTTAAAAATTTTCTTCCAAAATATAATTAAAAAATAAAATTCGTCGAACCTCAATTTCCTCAAATTGCATATAGTACACCTTTTAAACAGAATTTAAAAAGTGAATAAAAATTTGAATAATCTGTGTGTAAAATATGTAATATGTATGGTTTTGATATCTTACAGAGAAGAAAAGAGAAAATATATATAGGGGCCCAAAACTTGGTTCGTACCGGGGCCCGGGATTTCTCTCGGCCCCTCTATTTTATGTGCGACCCGAGACAATTTTTTTCTTCAAGTGTAGCCCAAGGAAGCCAAAACGTTTTTGGACACCCCTTTTATACAGGGTGATTCAAAAAGGTTGTGCCAAAATTTACAGATTTGTAGAGGAAATTCTTTGTATTTTATGTGCGACCCGAGACAATTTTTTCTTCAAGTGTAGCCCAAGGAAGCCAAAAAGTTTTTGGACACCCCTTTTATAACAGGGTGATTCAAAAAGGTTGTGCCAAAATTTACAGATTTGTAGAGGAAATTCTGAGTACAAATGTCTTGTAGCGTTTTTTGATTTGAGGTTCTGTTTAAAAGATAGGCCACGCGAAAGTTTTGTGACGTCATTTCCGGTTCAATCAAAAATTATTTTTAAAATATGTTTTTTTGCATTTTTAAAATCATCTATAAATTTTAACTACTTAAAAATTATCCTAAAAATTAGGAGGTATCGAGAACAGAGTTAAATTAGAGACTGATTATTTAAAAGAAACGTAATTGTTTTACAAACGCAGCATTTATTTTCGAACAGGAACTTAACTTTCGAGAATGGTTATGTTTTTATAGTTTTAAATAGTTAAAATTTATAGATGATTTTAAAAATGCAAAGAAACATATCTTAAAAATAATTTTTGATTGAACCGGAAATGACGTCATAAAACTTTCTCACGGCCTGTCTTTTAAATGGAGCCTCAAATAAAAAAACGCTACAAGACTTTTTTATTCAGAATTTCATCTTTTCTACAAGTCTAAATTTTGGCACAATCTTTTTGAATCATCCTATGTAGAGGGTGAAGAAAAACTTCGTCGTAAAATTTTGTGCGCTGATAGGGGACCTATCAGCGCACAAAAGTCGAAAATGTCTAATGAACATATGGTCTAAATGGCACCGTTTTCGAGTTATAACCCTTTGAAGCTAGTCAGTCACCATCGAGTACACAAAGCGTCGCGTTGCCAAGACGTGTCGCATTGCGTCGCTCGCCTTTTTACTAACCCAGTAGTTTATAGGAGAGCGACGCAATGCGAAACGTCTTGGCAACGCGACGCTTTGTTTACTCGATGGTGATTGACTAGCTTCAAAGGGTTATAACTCGAAAACGGTGCCATTTAGACCATATGTTCATTAGACATTTTCGACTTGTTTCGAAGTCCTCTATCAGCATACAAAATTTTAAGACGAACTTCTTCAACCTGTATATATAAGGTGTTGATATATTTGTGACTGTAGTAAAATTATCTTATTTTTTGAATAATTTTATTATAAATAATACAAACTATATAAATATAATTCAATTCAGAGAAAAATCTTAAAAACTAAATTGATAAATATAACATAAAAATAAAAAACAATGCAAGAAAAATATATAATTTTTATTTAATAAAACTAAACTGTCACATGTATAACATATATAATAACAGTATAAAACTTAAATAAAACTTCATATCCTTACAGCCAAAATTATAAATTTATGCATTATAAATGGAAAATGATAGAAAAAATCTAACACAACTACAATACACAATAGCCATATTACTGATTAAAACTCAAAAAGCAAAAATTATGCACCAAATATATGGTTTTGCAGAAATAAACGTACAATCAAACCTCGGTTCACAAATTTAATTCGTTCCTGAAGGTCATTCGTAAACCGAAACTATTTTCTCCATAAGAATTAATGTATAATCAAACCTCGGTTCACAAACTTAATTCGTTCCTGAAGGTCATTCGTAAACCGAAACTATTTTCTCCATAAGAATTAATGTAAAATGGTTAATCCGTTCCTAGACCACAGATAATTGCTTATTTAAACTTTTACAACAGTTCTTTGTGCGCAAGTTCTTAACACAAAATCAATAGAAACCATTAAATCTATCACAAAAAAGATAAACATGAGACTAAGCAAATCAAATATAGACGAAAATTTAATTTATTTTTATCGTACCTGTATGGAAGAGAGTTGACGGCATAAGTGAAAATGTGGTGAAGAAAAGAAATGTTATTGTTTGGAAAGGGATTCTTTTTCTTTTTTCTGTCTCTTGGCACCACTCGACTCTTCTTCCAATAGGCCTCTGTCTCACTAAAATGTTGTCCAGTGTGATTTGTTTTTGTCTACGTTTTAAAATGTTTCTAAAGTACACATGGCATTATCATTGAAAATGTTTATGTTGATGTCTTGCGTGTTCGTAACCCGAGACATAGTAGGTCATCCGAGACGCTTTAATGTTCTGAAAATTTGCTCGTAAACCGAATAGTTTGTGATCCGAGGCATTCGTAAACCGAGGTTTGATTGTATAAGTTATCTTAAAATTTATAAATTTGTTTGAGTTTGATAATGGAGTACCATATGAAACTAAATTTATATAAACTATATACAATTTCGCATCAATAAATATTTTGATGCCTTAAATGAATTCTCAGAGTGATCTAAAAAATGTACGGAATACCCACAAAATGCATAATTCCAAAATGTATTTCGTGACATACCGAATCACAAATTCAGATACTACGTTTTAATAACTTGATATAAATAACGCATTTATTAGCAAATGTAAATAAACGATTGTACTTGAAATAAATACAACATAAATTACAGGAAAAACATTTTGTAGCAAAGGAAATCATAAATTTATTTAAACAATGTTCAGTTTTGCATAAATATAACTTTTCGTATTCGATAAAATAGAATGTATCTGATACAATCATAATACAAAATACAGTATACAAAACATGCTTTACGTTAGTGAACTTGTCAAGTTTAAATGAATTTATATGGTAATGCATAAACAAAAATGTGTGTGGGGTAAGCTGGAGATACTTTGACACAAGTTTTTAATATTAATTTTAATATTATATTTGTATAATTTGAACATTAAGGCTGAACTCACACGAACCACAAAAGAATCACACAACGGCCACAAAACGGTGGTTGCTTGTGGGCGGTCTGAATTATAATTATATTAATATAGAAACGCATAATCTAACTCAGACGGACCGCTAAACTGAAGACGGTTTCAACAGCTGTCGCAACTTGTGATCGATATCATCCACAAAATTGTGGTCGAGCACAACTCACACAGTGCGACATACCGACCACTAGCAGCCGACAGCACTTCCTGTCAATCAGCAGTTCGTTACCGACTGCGCATATAAGTGGTTCGCGAGTGGTTGATTTTGACCACAACCCGACCACACAGTAACCACCGTTTTGTGGTCGTGGTGTGGTTCGTGTGAGCCTAAGAATATAATTTTTTTTTTACGGCTTAAAAGCGCATAATTAAAAACGTTTCAAAAATATTGCTATTCACTTGTACAGTTTTTCTTAATTTTGAAAAATAAAAAATTACCTTATTCGGGAGTATTTTTTCTTGTTTATTGAATTATGTTTAAATGGATTGCATAGTGATCTAGTAGAGGATGGAATATAATGACTAACTGTGTATTTTATGTTTAAAAATTATAAGATAACAAAATGAAGTTGAAAACCGTTTATTAATTCATAAAAGTGAATTATATATATTCTGTATTATATAGTAAAAAAACAGGCTGATTTCTGGAGATCCATCCTGGAGAGTTTATATAAATTTCTTATTTCTTGTAAAAATTTAAATTTTAGAAGAAATAAAAATATATGTAAACTCTCTATTAGCAATCACAAAAATTCAATATCAGCAAATTATCAAATGATAAGTTAAAAATCTAGTAAAAAAAAAATTTATCCTAAATTTTTAACTTATCATTTGATAATTTGCTGAAATTCAATTTCTGAAATTGATAGTATTTAAATATGATTCTTGCAAACAATTCTTCCTGAGTAGATAAGAAGTCTGAAAACATGAAAATTTTATGAAAGTACATTATACTGTAGTATAATTTATTTTCGTATCATAGTTCTCTGAATACATAAGATGCAGAATCGACTGACCTGGATACATAAGATGCAGAATCTTTCAAACTTGTTATATCTTCGAAACACTTTTTCATATTTCTCCCATATAATTCTGAAATAAAATAAAATGAAAGATATATACAGTATTATAATGTTTTCAAGATAATACTGAGATCTTATGTCCAAAATTTTGCAGAGATAATCTATAAATATTGAAATTAAGTACAATCATACAAATGCTTATTAACTATCAATAAATAAAAAATAAAATAATTTTAAGAACCAAATTTTTTTAACAAATATTTGAGACAACAGAAAATAAGAAGAGAAATAAATATCCACATGTATTTCAAGTAGAGGTGGATAGTTATTGTGAATGGTGAGCAGGCACTATCGGATAAAAACAAAGCGCTGCTTGGAGAGTGAGCACGATCGGATAAAAACGAAACGCTACTTGAAGAGTGGCGACTCGAACTGAATGTAATTCTGGTAGCATATGTAGTGGGCTACATCTCGCGGCCGCGATAATTCGAATTTGATGCGCAATAATTCGAATTTTGGTATCAAATTATAAACTACGATAAATCGAGAATCACAATAATCGAAACCGCGATAATCGAAGCATTCCTGTAATTACAATTTTTCTCAAACATTCTGGATATTGTAGAAATTTTTCGCCTGTTGCAAATGTTTCTACCTATTTTTCAGAATTACTAATTTTCCTCACAAATTCACTAATGACACAATATAAACTTATATATTTTCTTATAATTTGAACAAAGTTTTTTCCCTCTGGGTTAAAATAATCTCCAGTTTACGGTACCTATAATGGCACAAACGAATGCATCTGATATAGTCACACAAAATAAACATAATTTATGAGTTAAAATAACAAGATTATACACAATGCTAATTTCTTTGCATGAAAAAATTGTATACTGTATTATCAGTGTAATTAAAACGTATGTACAGTAAAATCCAGTTTGACGCAGGGAATACGTTCCAAAAAACCAAGCGCTAAATGAAACAGCGTTAAACGAGGTCATCTTAACACGTAAATAATGGGGATAAGTGAAACAGGACAGTAAATAAAAAATATATATACCATTCTTTTATTATTTTGTAACATGTCTTATTACTGTTGTATTACATTATTTATAGACATTTTTTATTGCTAATATCGATTTGTATTGATAAATCATTCATGAAAATCAAAAATATTCCGGTAGATAATTTATGTTTGTGATGAGAAAAGGTCATTTGACACTTTTTGTTTTTTCGTTAAGAAATCAACTAACTTCGTTTGCTTTTTTCTCTTTCATTCAGAAGTAATTGTCGATAGAAAGACATCGCATGGGTTTCACATACCCTCAAAGAAAGATTTGCTCCATTGCATTGACATCTGTGATTTGCTGCTCAAACATGAAGAAAATGATTCCTTTCTGAAGCGGATCATAACTGTTGATGAAAAATGGATTGTTTACAACAAAGTTGAATGCAAGTGATCATTGAGCATAAGAAATAAACTGCATTCTGAAACCCAATATTCACCAAAAAAAATGATGCTCTTTGTTTGGTGGAATTTCAAGGGATTTGTTTTTTTGAGCTTCTACCAGACAATTCCTTAATTAATTTGGAAGGGTACTGCCATCAATTGGACAAATTGAGTGATTCCATCAAACAGAAGAGAACAGAATTGATTAACAGAAAAGGCATAGTATTTCACCATGACAATGCCAGCTTTATACATGTTTAATGATTCGCCAGAAGCTGTTACAGCTTTGATGGGATGTACTACCATATCCACCATCCACCATATTTACCATATCTGGCACTCTCTGAATATTACTTATTCTGGTCTTTACAGAATTCTTTAGATGGCAAAACACTTACCATAGTTTAAATGAGGCTGTCAAAAATCACTTGGTTCAGTTTTTTGCAAGCAAAGATCAGAAATTCTATAAGCATGGAATCATGCTACTACCAGAAAAATGGCAACATGTGTTAGATCAAAATGGTCAATATATAATTAAATAAAATACCGTATATACTCGAGTATAAGCCGAGGTTTTTTTCTCAAAAAAAAAATTTCTGAAGTGGGGTGGTCGGCTTATACATGGATCAAAAAAATCAACTTTTTTTTTTGGCTGCAGAAATTGAAGTAATAAGCAAGCCAATTGAAGTATATAGGGGGTTACTGAACATCTCCTGAAGACTAGGAAGGAAATTTTGCAATAATTCATTTAATACAATACAAGTAAAATTTTATCTTATCCTGAAGCGATTGAGCGCATCGCGCCGCCGACATCAACCTGCATCTATATACTGTAATCAAATAGGCAACGCCGTGCTGTGCGATATGACACGACGCGAAAATTTGACAATTGATCGAGAATCTTACATAGGATTCATTTTTGAGTGAAAAATATATTTATTTTTCATTATTATAAATTAATATTTTAATCCATTCGCTAGAAAACCATAAACGCTTATTATATTTAACTCATCCATGATTTAATTAAAATACTCATCCATGATTTAATTAAAATAGATTAAAAAGTAATTAAAATAATATTTAAAATAACGAAAAAATAATAATTATTTTAAATCTGTACTGAAAAATAACTTTAGTTTATCAAAAAAGTTTGTCATAAGCAAAATCAAAACTTTGAAATTGCACGCTTAACGTCTAGAAATCAGTTGCACACGTCATCCTAATGGTGTATGACACATCGTTAGGATGATCCACTCATTTTAAAATACGATCAAAGATTTCATTACGATAACAACTGAACTCAAGACAAAATACAATTTAAGGGAAAATGAAACTTCGAACGGTCTCTTGGGAGCTGTGTGATGTAGATGTATTCCAATGGAATTTTCACTGTGATACTTAAATATGAATTTTTTTTAGAAAAGAAAACAATTATTCAATAACAATAATAATAAGAAAATATTTTTATGTAAATTATCAAAATTTATTATTATTCGTTAACTTGATATTTTCTGAAGTGACGTAACCCTAACATCCGCATCGGGTTAGATTTTTTACTTTAGTAAAATTTTACTTTACCTGATGCAATCCAGCGCGTTGCGCCATCGAATCTAACCTGCATTTATATAAGTGCATTAGCTAGGTGACACTGCACTGCCTGATGCGCCGCGACACAGAAATTCCGACAATAATCCAAGAATAAGATGTAGACGTGCTGTGCTGATTATTGTGAAGAATTTCTGCGTCGCGGCGCATCAGGTGGCGCGGTGTCGCCTCTCTGATGCACTTATACAAATGCAGGTTGGAGCCTCAGGTGGCGCGATGTGCTCGATCGCTTTGGGTAACGTAAAATTTTACCTTTTTAAATTATATATTTATGTTTGTATTATAAAATTTATTTTATATGTATATATTTAGTTTCAATAAAATATTTATTTTGGCAAATGGCATTAATATATCAATAACAAAAAATCAAAAAAATCACATAATTTATCGGTTTCAAATTTTTGCCGAATTTTAAGTGCTAAAGTCAAGGGGTAGGCTTATACACGGGTTATGCATTTTTAACGATTTTAAACTTTGAAGTCGGGGGGTTATACACGGGTTATGTATTTTTACCGATTTTTAAACTCTGAAGTCTGGGGGTCGGCTTATACACGGATCGGTTTATATTCGAGTATATACGGTATTTATATACTATAAAAAAATTTTTGCCCATTTTCACGAAAAAAATGAAATTACTTTCCGAACAACCCAATATATATATATATATATATAAAGCATATATTATTTTCATAATTATACATCTTAGATATTCTATTTAATAATTTTCAGTTAATATGTTAATATCTATTTATAAAAATAATTATAAAATAAATTATATTTCATTAGTTCCATCCACTGAATATTCTTTTTTCTTTTACAATAATCACAATAATAATTCAATCATTTCAACAAATTATTCATTCACATATTATTACAGGAAATCCTGAGCCGGTGGCCATCTGAGCTAGGTGGCCAACCTGCCAGCTGTGGCCTCCTTAATATCTGACCAAGCATATTGCTATATTTTTAAACTGTATAAAATGGCCATCTGTGTTCTATGGTCATGGCCAGTGATATTTAATTTCGGCACCTTATGTGCAACATCTACTAGATAGTCAGCAAATCATGTTTTTATCAGAAATACCAAATGGGCTCTAAATTTTCCATCAGCTGAGCATTCTAAATTGAAAAAAATCCTGAAAACAGACATTAATTAGTGATTTCTTTTCTTAAATATAATTTATAATGTGAAACTGTGTCATAAACTTTGTATTTTAAAATTTGATTTTAATAAAGAAATTTGTAACTAACTGTATCTGGTGGCCAATCTGTACTTGGTGGCCACAATCTCAGCTGCCAAAAGCTGGCTACCTAGCACAGGTTTTCCTGTATATACAATTTCACTTTATTTCTATTAATTTATCTTTTGTACTTTTTTATATATTTGCAGTTTCCTTATTCTGTTCATTTATATAATACAGGTAATCTTTGACTTATGATGGGTTAAACCAAATCCACCATTGTAAATCAGATTTGATCAGAAGTTAGAAATGCCTAAAATTTATAGATCCTCACAACTAACTTTTACTAGGACATTATACACCATTTTAATAAACATAAAGAATATAAACTACATGAGCCAGATATAAAAATTAATATTTTCCGTATATAAGACCATTAGATGCAAAACTTGAACTCATTAAAGTGCATTGACAAATTGCAGAATTTACTGATTACATCACAGTTGTAAATTGAGATCTTTTTATACATGGAATTCATTTTTATTATTCATTCTTTTTCTTTCACTCTATATCTTTTTCTTTCTTGTTCTTTTTTCACAAGCAAAATGTGTGAATATTTAAAGTATTTACAGTAAGATCCTGTTTAGTGCGGGGGATATGTTCCAATAAACCAAGCGCTAAATGATACAATGTTAAACGAGGTCATCTTAATACACAGTAATGGGAATAGATGAAATGGGACAGTGAATAAAAAATATATGTACCTTTTTTTATTTTGTAACATGCATTATTAGTATTGTATTATATTAATTATAGATATTTTTATTGCTAATATTGATTTGTATTCATAAATCATTCATGAAAATCAAAAATATTTGAGTAAATAATTTATGTTTGTGATGAGGAAGGATTCTTCCTCATTTGACATTTTTTGCTTTATCGTTAAGAACTCATCTAAGATGAGGAAGGTTCTTTCTCATTTGATACTTTTGTTTTTTCATTAAGCATGATGAAGAAGGTTCTTCTCATTTGATACTTTTTGTTTTTTTGTTAAGAATCATCTAACAAAAGATGAGGAAGTTCTTCCTCATTTGACACTTTTTGTTTTTTCGTTAAGAAGTCATCTAACGTCGTTTGCCTTTTCCTCTTTCCTTCAGCAAGCAATCGTCGATACCGAGACATCACATACATGACACTTCGTCTTGCCTTTGAACGTCTATCAAAATTTCGATCATTTTGTATAACTGATCCATAATTTCCATAATAGTGGTTAAACTAGTTTTGAGAAAATCCGTTGTAAGTTCCTTTTGCTCCTCATCTTCAAAAACGCTAACTTCCTCGTCTTCGTGCGATTTCGGATTTATGCGAGAATAAAGGTTTGAAAAACCGCGCCAAAGTGAATCAATAAAAAATGTAGAATTCGAAAAATTGCGTTATATCGAAACAACATTAAATGGAGCAGCGTTAAGCGGGGTGTTACGGTAGTTTGATTTTACTAGAGGAAGTTGAGGATATTAAATAATCCGATTACCTTATATTGGCCGTGTTCGAAATGCCGATAAAGAATACTTCGTGGACAGGTTTTATCAGTTCACCGGAAGTTCCGCCATATTCAGACCTGTTCGAAGTATTTAGATCTCTTCTCCATGTGATCTGCGGAGATCGCTTCGACGAAGACCACGTTAATATGGTATATCTATGTGATCTACTGATCTAAAAATGGAGACAGTAGCAATTCGCGACTACAGGGCTTGTTTCATATTATGAAAATATTTAAATAAATTATTATAATGCATTTATTATTTTTTATATTTGTTATATTATTAAAATTTTATTTGATATAATATTTTCATTAAATTTTATGTTGATTATATTAATTTAAAAAAAGTTCTAAAAAATTGATCTAAAAAATCTAAAATAGTTAAAAAATAGATTAAAAAAGTTCTAAAAAAATTGATCTAAAAAATCTAAAATAGTTAAAAAATAGAAAGTTGAAAGAATACATCATTGATATAATTACATATCATTTAAAAAAATATTGTATTTAAATTGCTTTATCATAATTTATAATGCCGACTGAAAATGATAATTAAAATTGTTAGTTCATTCTTATGTTTTGCAATAGCATCATTATAGATTTAATTATCATCATTCTTTGATTATTTATATATTTTCTGAAGAATCCTGCTTATTTCTCTTAACGAATTAAATTATATTCAAATTTGATACCAAGAAACGTAAACTTGACTAGAGTACTTCAATGTTGTTCGAATATCAATCTCTCTTAAGACTGAGAATACTTAAGATTAGTATTCTGTATAAACACAGTCTTGGTAGTAGTAGTCTTGATACTTCGAACACAGCTATTATGTCTAAAGTATTATTTAGATTGCCAGTTTGTATCGTGGCTCCCAACTACTTAATAAATTAAGTGGAATCGATTTTAGATAATGAAGTCAATTCTATATCAAAATAATTCAACTTGTCAAAATCTACAAGGAAGAAAAATATAACACAGTATACTTAAGGCTGAACTCACACGAACCACAACAGAACCACACCACGACCACAAAACGGTGGTTGTGTTGTGGTCAAAATCAACCACTCGCTAACCACTTATATGCGCAGTCAGTAACGAACTGGGCCTATAGATGCGCAATCCGTTAATGACGGCTGATTGACAGGAAGCGCTGTCGGCGGCTGGTGGTCGGTATGTCGAACTGTGTCAGTTGCACGCGACGACTGACGATCACAATTTTGTGGGTGATATCGATCACAAGTTGCAACAGCCGTTGAAACCGACTTCAGTTAGTGGCCGTCTGAGTTAGATTATGGATTTCTATATTAATATAATCATAATTCATGACCATCCACAAGCAACCACCGTTTTGTGGTCGGTGTGGTTCTGTTGTGGTTCATGTGAGTTCAGCCTTAAATTTCTTGATAACTAAGAGATTACAAAGTTTTTTGAAAGATGACATGTTACTTGACTAGCAGTCAAGTCTCTAATTGGTACTTGAAGCAGAAATTAATTTAACTATTGGTTTTGACGTCACTAACTGAGACTTAGCGTTTATTTGTCGATTGTAAAATATACTTAAAATTTAACGGGGCATTGTAAAATCGGGTCCAAATGTTATCGAATGATTCATTCCTACCGATACAGTAATTTAATTCAAAGATAAATAGAACTACATTAGATATTATTTTAATTTTATTTTGCTAAAATTATCGTAACAAACAGTAGAAAAAGTATTTAACAATTTTAATTAAAATTTATTTAATTGATGATATTTTACAATAAATTCTGAAATTAATTAAACAAAATTTAAAAAAATCAAATGAAAATATCAATAACTTCATAATTTATGTACAGTAAATACTACTGTGTTGTATAATATACTAATATAGTAAAAAAGATTATTTATCTTAAATTTTGTTGTTAATAGGAATAATAAAAAATAAATAAAATGAAAATAAAGCATCCCTAATTAAATTTGCTGTCGAAATAAAAATTCGGTTCCAAAAATTATTCAATATTGTCTATCACTAATTTCTACTAACAGATGGAGCTCACACGAAATTCAATACAGTTAACTAAAATTTGTTTTGTCGTCGAAATTTATTTAGTCCAAATAACGTAATTCCAATAATTAAATTTCAATTATGATATAAAATTAATTATTTAAATAATTACTTCAGTGTTATAGATAATATTTTAGAAACTAATTTTATTAGATTAGTAAACTTTTGATAAGTAAGCAGATGGCGTTGTTGCGATAAACAGTCAGCCAACTGTCGGTCAGTAGTAGCTGTTGGCACAAGATAAAGTAACAGAAATTAATCATGTACGAAGCAGTATTTCAATTACTTTATGTTCCACATATGTATCGATATATGATACTTCTATGTACCGAGTTTTAGAATTAATACATTAATATCATCATACGTCGAGGGTATTAACCTCTTTATTATAGGTAAGTTGGGTATAGTCTTCCCGGGTCAATTTTGACTCGTGCAACCAATTATATTTTAAATCGGATAATGTGACAAATTTGTCTTTTCGGATTTCCTTTATTATAATTTATTTAAAAGAAGAAAAAATCGAAATTTGGTTTAACTACTTTCTATATTCCTTTTAACTAATTAAACTGATGTAATAATCAATTGATATATAATATGTTGCTATCCTATGGCTTAAAAGATATAATTTAAACTCTCTTGTTTTTCTTATTGATTTAATTTTGTAGGTATGAACTGTTTTTATTATTTATATTTGAATATTTTTCTCTTATTAATAATTAATAATGATCACGCAATTCTTTTTAATATATCTGCAGTGTTGAAATCATTTTTTAATTACAGTATTCAATTTATACATGATCAGTATCAGGTAAAAAAAAATTAAGTTTTCATGAGAAAATTTTAAATATGAGTTAAATTTTCAATATTTTAGGATATTATTTATATTAATTTAAGCAATCTAAAGGCAAAAATTTAATTTCTGAGGAATGGCTCAAACTTCAATTAAAAAAAAAATTTCATGTAACCAGTATAAAAAATCTTTGAATTAATAGTAATGAAAATTATTGTATTCTTTATCTCTACCGTAGCTGTTATAAGATCCTCTCCTAATTTATTTTTAAATGATCTTTTACAGTATTGTATCGCAGATCAAAGTTTGCTTACACAAGTTAAAATCTTGATAAAATGTATACCGTCATCGTTTGCTGTTTCAATTTATAAAAATAATTTTTGAAACTACAAAATGTTAAAATATTTAAATATTTAAACAGCTTATTTTCGACGTTTAATAGTTTTTCCGATTTTTAACATAATAGTTAAGATTATTAACTTAAATATTTACTAATAATTTTCCAAGTAAGAATTTCACCTAAAATAATTTTTCCATAATAGTCTTTTTTATATAATTTTTTCTTTTAATAATTTTATAAAAATGCAGCATTTAATATTTCTACTATAGTTTGTTTTACTAGCCTAAATAAATCTTAAATTTTAAAATATAAGTTCTGCATATAGTTAAATTTGACTCTAATTTATACCTTTGTTTTTTATTATTTTCAAATATACAACAACTCCTTTCTCATATTCTAAGTAATTTTTTATAATTTTGTATTTATATTCTTATTTTTAGTAACATTATCGATCAGAAATTATTTTTTATTATACTACAATTTCACTCTCCATTCTCCAGATAAATCTGTTTTCTCAATAGAAATAAATCAATTGTATAAATCAACTCTCTTAAATATGATTATGTATTGACTAAATATTGAAATATATTTATGAATACTGTATTTTGATAGATAATGAATTTTATATTAAGATTTTTAGGTTTTTTTTTACAAATATTAAATTCATAAAAAATCCATGTTAACTGATTATTAAAAAATTAATAAAATTGATTTTTATTAGACAATATGTTTTCAGATTTTTTGAAACTTTATAAGGTATATAAAGTTAACTGTTTTTATCATAACAACTAGCAATATAATACAAAATAAGCTTATTTGGGATGGTTTACTACCATAATGAAAATTATTAGTTTATTAATTAATGCTAATAATTATAAAATTAATTAATTTAACATCACTACAGGTGTTTTACAAATGTTTTGAAAATTTAACAGCAGCAGTTAAATATTCTCATGAAATATAATTTAGGTTATGTATGATTTATAAATTTATTCTGAAAAATAAAATGCAAAAAAAAAAAAAAATGATATCATTTATACTTTCAGTAAAAAAGATCCATTCCCCAGTTAGCATGTTTATGTCGTGCTTGCAAACGATGAATCGCGCTACCGAAATAGTTTCGAGTTGAATGTCTCAGGGTCATCGTGGTCAACAGGTGGAACTGTTGTTCGCGATGACCCACTTGTCATTGAAAATAATTTGACCTGATGACATCATCGGTGTGGCAAGATGGGAAGTGATGATAGTGAATAGTTTTTTTTTTTTGAATAAAAAATATGAATAATTTAATAACAGTTATTGTAATATTAACGTGCTATATACAATTTTCTACATTAGTTCTATATCTTCCTATTTCATATCGAACATCCGTTTCGGATCATCAGATGATTTAAATTTGTATAAATTTGCAGTACCAGCATTAATATAAGTTTATGTATTTTTCTAATGTATTATAGTATAATAAATTGCGTGAAAATTCTAATTTTTCTGTTATAAATCTTAAACAAAAATTTCTAAATTTTAAATTTGCTTTATTATTAATTAGAACTGAATAGACCAATTACAGTATTTATAATTAGTGTTAATGTTATGTTATAAACGTTCTTTTTAATTTATTAAATAATAAAATTTATAAATAAATCTGATGACAGCATCGGAAGTCAGTATTGAGTCTATGGAAGAGCATATTAATCCTATAGTAATCTTATTACTATAGGATCCCGTAGACTTAATACTGACTTCCGATGCTGTCGTCAATTTTTTTATATAATCAAATTATTTGTTAGGATTAAGCGTATTGTTAATAATACACCTAATCTTGCAAAAAATATTAAATTAATGCTTTCTGCAAGTATTAAGATTATTTTTTTCAATAATCGTTCTTCTGAAACATTTAATTCAACGCTTGATTAAAAACTTCGAACTTTTACGATAATTTAATAGCACATTTTATAAATTTTATACTGCTAATATTTAATGGAAGTCGGAAGTACAGTACAGTGTATTAAATTCAAAACGTGCATTAGAAACATGAAGATAGTTCACGATCTAAAACAATTTTGTCTCGAAATTATGTAAATCTTATTTAATATATAGAAATTACAAATATATAAATATAAAATTATAGTAAATGGAGGTAATTTAAAAAATAAAAAAAACTTGGAAATAATTTATACGTAACAAAATAAAAAAATAAGCGATCTTCCGTAAAAATTTCTTCTTCAGTGCTTTTAAATATCCGGATTTTACAAAGATCTTTCATAAAATATAACAAAGGAGAGTTTTACACTCGAAAGAAAATATCCGGATGACTCGAACGCATCAGTTACTTCAAAAATCGAATCTAGGTCTAGTATCTGAGAAAATTCACTTGAGAAATTAATTTATAATAAAAAAAAATTTTTTTTTAATATAAATTCTTAATTTGCAAAAATTCTGCGTTCTGATGTATTTTTTATTCTCCTAGTTAGCATAATGATGCCAGTATGATGACCATCGTTCCCCAACAACCTGGATTTCCCAGAAAATATTTATTGACATTAGCAGTTGGAATCACTTTTGGTTTCAGTTTTGCTTATGTATTTCTCAATGTTACTTCTTGGGAAAAATCTGGAGTGTTCGACTTTAGTCGTTGGAAAAATCAAGTGAACAAAAATTCTTTCGCTCACGATCCTCATAGTCACGAAGAATTAGAAGATGCTGCGGGACCAGATCAACCAGTTTCTTTTCATGGTACAGACGAAGAATTCCATAAAGGTAGAGTGTTGATGATTAAATATAAAATTATTTAGTAGATATTAATATACGATCTAATTCAATTGTAAGAAATAAGCGTATTCTTTCATTCTACATTCTAAATCTTCGTTCGTTATATATACAGTATAGATACTCATATTTTTTCTACATATATGTGCAGTATAGATATATTTCTCTCCACCAAACTTAATTGAGCTTATCATCTATATTAATTTTATATAAAAAATTTTTTAAAGATATTAATAAATATTGAAGGAAATTTTAATCGAGGCATTCACTCTTTGGTTCAATGGTTTTGTATACATTTTTAGATTGACTTTAATGAATTGAACTTTAGATGTGAAACGGTATTATGCCGACAAATAAGTTTTCAACTTTTCTTTTTTTGATCTAATTCAAAATCAGTAAGATCAGTATAAAAAAATCCCTTTGGAATCCCGATTTTTACATGTAAACTTGAACATGAATTATTATAATTACTAATTAATCGCTTGAAAATATCTTCTGAAACATTTTATTCATATGTTTAAAAATTCAGATCAATAAATGTTTTAAAAATTTGTTTTGATGTAAAAAAGAGTGTTAATAAACTGTCAAAGGTTAAAATAAATTTTCATTATTGCCAATGCTTTGTATAGAATATGAAATGATATTTCTTTGTATCTCTCTGCTTCTGCACTACTGTAAAACAGTAAATTCAAAAAACTAGCACAAGAGCGCAGAAATTACTTTATTTGACAAACGTTTTCAACCTTCCTTCGGGGTCGTCATCAGGTTTCTTAGACCTGATGAAGGAGGATTGAAAACGTTTGTCAAATAAAATAATTTCTGCAGTCTTGTGCTAGTTTTTGAAAATAATGAAATTATATTTAGAGAAAATTAGTAGCGTACCAAGAAACTGAGTGGGCTCGTGTACAAGTGAAGGTGATGGATCCCCACCTATTTGGAATTTTTAGTTGCTTCCATGTATAGAGTTGCAAATTTAGTGTTTCTCATATTAAATCTATTACCTTTTTAATAATAATAGTGCAAAAATTCTACACATAACTTTGCCATGTTATTTTAATTTGTTTTTTTTATGTTAGAGTTAAATTTAGTGCTTTTCAAAACGAATATACATTAAACAGTCCTTTTGTAAACAGTTGGTAATTTTGTAAAAAAATAAATTGGTAACTTTCAAATGATAATATTTAATATCATTTCAAGTTGGGTAATTCAACGAATTACTCAAAGTTATAAAATTAGGCGTAAATTTGAAGTCCCGAAATTAGCTACAAAATAATCTAGTATATCAAAATTAATGCAAATTTGTTAATCAGAAATATTGGAGATTGCCTCATTACTATTTAATATTAATCTATGATACATATAGTATTGTCGATAACCATGTTTACTCGTTAAATAAGATAGATCTTATTTGTAAAGTTCCAGATAAATTATTATTTTTGAATGTATTATGTTGTATTATAAAGCGAGAACTAAGTCTACTCTGAGGTTTTAGCTTATAGCAAAAGGAGACTCTGTATAGGAAGGGGAAGTACAGTAGAAAAGTTGGGGAGAGAATTGATGAAAGTGAGTGAAATGAAAGAGTATTTTTGAATGTATTCAAATATGGACATTCACAGGCTTTAAAAAAATGTTAATAATAAAATCGAGAAGTAAAACATATTTGTTAGTAGTAAATACTGCGATCCCGCCACTGCTAAAGGATCGCAAAAAGGGCGCAACGTGACCGCTTTGCATATTTTTGATCCTATTTGTGCATTCGATATTTAAATCTTATGAAAATGTTAATTTATGAACAATCACAAATATCCACGTATTCTAATCATAGAGTAAGTAAAATCTTTGTTAGGATTAAATATGGAGAATAATTTAATTGGTAACGTAGTTAAGCAGATAGTTTATCCTTGCACATGTATGTGTGCTTTTTGATTATCTAAATGAGATTTTATTTTTTATTATAAGTATAGAATTTATTTGCCATTTCTATAAAATTTATTGTTTTATAAATTCTATATATAAATTTATAATTTGTAAATTTTCTTCATATTTTTATTATTCTAAAATTTGCTTACTATTTATTTTTTTTTATCTAATTTCTTATAATGAGAGAGTTGGTCCTTCGTAGGCCCATGTCCGGCCGCATACTCTGTACCCCTGATTGCTACCATAATGGGGAAAATATATAATCTAAACCTAGTTTAATATAAAATTCATAAAAATGAAGTTTTATTAAGGAATCTTTGTTTTAATAAGAGAATATTTCTCTCTCATTAAAACAGCAGATTATTTAATAAAAATTTCGTGTTGACTTAAACGCAGATGTTGGAACTTTGCTATTTAATATTGTCAATATTCTCTAAATAGTGAATAATGTTTAGTTATACTTTAATATAAAGTTAGTAACAGTTACTATGGGAATAAATGTAAATATTTTTCAATCAATAACATTAAGAATTTGCCGTCATCTTTTCTAATTTTTTTCTGGTAGAATAATATTTTATTAAATTAGTAAATATTTTATTTATATGTATAGTATTTATCTAAAAACATTTAAATTTTCAAATGAAAAAAATGCGGAATTGTATGGTTTCATATAAATTTTGTAATATATACAATAATAAGAATATGCAAATATCTTATTCTAACTGCCATCAGTTTTTAAGTTCTGTTATAACAAGCTTTATAAGGAACAGAAAAATCGTAAATGTTAATATTACATTTAAAAATATTTTAGAAATTAAACTTTTTTTTTTTAATCTAAGCTTTAAGTTTTCGTATTATTCGATTTATATTTCAATCTACAAATTGTAGCATAAAGAAAGGTTCTGTTTGTAAAATATGCTATAACAGTGTACATGAATAATCATAATCTCATAAATAATGCTTTGTAATATGATGAAATTGTAAATTGATATATTAATTTAGTTTATCTGTATTGAAGTCATAAATATTCTGTGATCAAAACATTATATTAAAAAAATAAGCCAAAAACAGGACTAAGAAATTAGGATATTTGGTACAGTTGTAGAAGCGGTTATTTGGTTGAATTGCTTTATTTTCATCAATCAAGTAAAGCTTCTAACTTGCAAATATTTTAAATATAAATTATATTATCTTAAATATCTTAATATAAAACAAATTAGGATTAAATATACTAATTTGTTTTATTATATTTAGTCTATTTTTACACATTAGATGTATTTTTTATTTTTTTTTATTTTTAGACCGTTTCTTTGAGAATGGCCTTACAACAATATGCCAATACATTAGAAAATAGTTTTTAGTCTGTACTAATTTCTTAAGGAAATATTAAATAACACAAAAACATCTATATACGAAATTTGATCGAAATCAGTTAAGTAATGTGATCTGTTTACAGAAAAAGCTGATTTTTCTTATTTACTGTCTCATTTTAGCCCGTTGACTGAAAATTTTAAGCTTCCAAATGAATTAAAATATACTCATCTCCTAAGTTCGATTCAAAATGGTTTAACGACGTAGACAGCAGAGATGTTTTTTAATGACAAGTAATTCCGTATTCTTGTTTAATTGAAATTCTAAGTATGAATTATGTTCATTTTAATATAAGACCGTATTTCTAAAACTTCTAAATTTAATGCTAAATAAATATAAATTAACTTTTAAATTTATTAATTTCGTAAACATGCAAAAGTTTGTTTATCGACAGTCGCAGCGGTGACTAAGGAAAGTATAAATCACTCTTACAAATCATTACGACATGAAATTTATAATCACTTTTTCGTTTTAAGTTAAATATTGTTTTGATGATTTCTCATTTATATTGAAGCTTAAATTCAATGTATAGTACTGCAAAAACAACTAGAGAAATTTAAAAATAGAGGAAAAAAAAAAGTTTGGTAGAAAGATATCATTTTTATTCTCTCAAATCAAAAAGACATCTCTATTGCTCAACCGATTTCAGTGAAATTTGAAATGCTGAATAATATCTTAATATAAATTTTTTGAGAGCTGAGAGATCAAAATTATTGAAATATTTAATTATTTACCATGTCAAGAATTGATTTTTACATATCAAGAAATAAAATAAACATTCACAGAAATTCATATCATAATATTGCCTTAGCTGATCTATATCAAAATTTTATCAACTATAATATCAAAAAATATAAGATTGAAAAAGTAACTTCTGATAGTGATAAATTATGCAAAGGATGATAGAGCCAGCATATAAAGTAATGAATAAAAATTAGTGTTGAACATCGATAGAAAAACATAGAAAGGCAACATCTATGTTAAAAACAAATTATTTATTATTATATAAATTATGATTAATATTAGTCAAAATATTTATTACGTGCAAAAAAACAATCAAGTGACACTTATATCAAAAATTATTTGCAATTATTTTTATAATAATTAATTTTTTTAAACTAAACTGTAACTAATTTAATTTATATCTACAGCCAATGCTTTGTTTAATGACTGCATAAAGATTATTATTCGTAACTATTGCCCTTCCAAGCAACTTACTTTTGACCAGATTTTACTGAATGACAAGGATGCCGATTAATCACCGTTTTTATAACACTGAGCAGTCTCTCCAGTATATTATACACATCGATGGATTTTAAAAAGTTTTGCAATTAAGTAAAATCATCACCAATTATAAAAAATTCCGTTTATAAAAATATTACGTAATATTGCAGTAAGACCGTTTAACGCGGGGGATACGTTCCAAGGAAAAAAAACGCTAAATGTTAGCGTTTTTTTTTTTGCTACAGCGTTAAACGAGGTTATTTTAACATGTAAATAATGTGGATAGGTGAGATAGGACAGTCAATAAAAAATATATACATAGCATTTTTTAAATTTTATTTTGTAACATGTATTATTACTATTATAAAAATATGCTGTTATAAAAATTTGAAATTTTCAAATTATATCAAAAAGGATTCCATTTAATTAAAAATTATTAGCTTAAAAATGCTTTTAGATGCTTAAAAAATATTTTTGAATCAATTAATTCAAAAAATAATGTAATTTGAGTATAAAATAAAATTATTATAGTTTTAATCTTTCCTATTTATTATAACTTAGTTATTTAGTTTCTTGTTGGGGTAAATCTTTGGCTTTTCATGAGCCTTTCTTCCTCAGTCTCAGAAATAAAATATTGAACTTCAGTTATAAAATATGGAATCCTTTCACATAAATGTATAAGTGTTATTATGTTGTTGGTACTTTTCCATATTTTATTGCTATATATCAAATTATTCTAATTAACTTTTATTTATGGATAAAATATTCCATTATGTTTTTTAAACTGAGACTATTGATTTTATTTTAAAATCAAGATTTCTTGTTCTTTTAAATTTTATTCTTATTAAAAATCTTTAATTGCATTTCTATTTAATGAGTAAAAAAATTTAATAAGAATTATATGTTTAATTTATTGCTTTATAATTTTAATTTATATAATTCATTGTTTTTATTGTAGTATTAATTTTTAATTTTAAAATGTATTGTTTTGAGCATTTTAACCTGTTTTCCCACTATTCTTGATATATTTCCTCCTCTAAATTATACATCAATTTCTTTAATGAGATCTTCATTATTTCAAGCAATATATTATTTGTGGTCTATTTTGACTATGAAGGAAATTTTCTAATAATTTCAATATTTACACAACAGTGAATATGAAGGATTGATCAGTTTCCTTTTTGTCAGCAGTCTTTTAATCGATCAACAAAGCATGTGACTTTCTTGTGATATCCTGTTCTTTTGCAGGACTATATGAGACTGAGGGACACTTGTAAGAGGCGAAAAAGCTATTCTCCGAAAGAAACTAAATTTTCATATAAATGGGAAGGATTTCAGGTACAGTAACTTCGTTTAAGTTCAGTTCATTTCTCCAAAAAATCATCTAAATAATTTGAATATTTTGTAACTTCATCATTTGACTTAAAAATCTATAATATCATCTATAATATAATTGCATATTTTGAAACTAATTATAAAATTTAAAAATATTTTCAGAAATTGAACAGCTGATATTTCAGATTAAAATGAATAGGGCTGCCAAATAACTTATATTATATGGGACATTATTTGCTATTTATATGAATAAAATATGTCATATATTAAAATTATTAAAAATAAACCAGAATCTATTATTTACTTATATGTAAATTTATATCAGTTTTTAGTTTCATAGAATTCTTATTTTTATTGTAAAATTTTATTCTTCTTTATAGTAAAATTAAAAAAATTATATAAACAGAGTCAGGATTTATATGCAATGAAATATCTTATGTATAAATTAAAATACATTGATGAAGAAACTTTAATTTTATCAAAAAAAATATATATAATTTTGTAAATATCGTATAAATCTATATTTTTGCATCTATTTTCAAAACTTATAAACAGTTCATATACAAGGTGCATTCATTGATCTCCAGGAATTGCCAGAAATCAAGACACAACAATAAAATAAAAATAAAATTATCTTTAATGTTCTTAAAAATAAGAACTTTCTGTTTTTATACATCTTATCCATCTCTTTTTCCAATTTTCAAAACATTTTTTAAAACCATCTTTTTTTTAGAGTTCTTAAAATTTTCGTTGTTTCCTTTGTATGATTTCTATACTGTAAAATTTTCTTCCTTTAAGAGATGAGCATCTCTATATGAACACAATGCTACTAAGGCATTAGATAAAATGTGAATCAGCAAATGCTTCTTTAAATATTTCACACATTTTAATTAGAATGTTTTCAAATTGAAATAAAAGTAATACATATTCTCTATTCTTTATGAATATTTATAATGCGAATGCACCAGATGATCAAATTAATCACAGATAAATAAATATTTTTTGCTTGCTTTGTTGCCAAATGTCATATGTCAAATAATAATAATAAAAATTAGATTAATTATTTATTTAATATTTATGCTACATTTTTTTACAATCCCAGAAATTAATGAATACACCTTGTATTTATAAATTTTTGTCATTGATAATGAAAAATTAATATTTAAAAGTAATAAAAACATATACAGGAAGTTCCCAGATTTACAAAATTTTATCAAATAGGAAATATCAAAAAAATTGAAAAGATGAGCATTAATTTATATAAATAAATGCTAAGCATTCATAAAAAGGCATTTAAAACCATATACATAGCTATACAATACAGTATAATTCTGTTTGTAATAGGAAATCCATCATCTACTAAGAAATCAGAAAATTCAAACTCGCAGATCCAGAAGTAGAAATAGCATGTGCTCTGCTGCCATTATTTCATCAGCAAATTATGTAGATAAATTTTATTCCTGAGTTGACCTAAACATTGTTCACTATGTAAAAAGCTCATCTAATCATTTGTTGATGATGATAATGAAGAATAAAAATTCCTTGATATTCACATAACATAAATAAATTATTTAATATCATAATTTGTTTTATTTTAAAGGCTATATTTTCATTTATTTAGATAAATAAATCATTTTTTAATCATATGCTATTGATTTTGTTGATCTTTACTTAATTTTATTATGGTCAAATTTCATTTCAAGAATAAACCCATGGTTTTAACATTGTCTATGAAAAATCTTGGTTTACAGTTTCTTACTTTATAAACACATTTCAGGAATGAATTAGCTGATAAAGTTGGAACTTCCTGTATTTATGTATACATTGTGTTAAAATTTCATGAGTTGAAAAAATTATATAAATGATATTTATAAACTTCATAAAAATATTAAAATTTTTGCATTTATAGTAAATTTTAAATTTGTTTTTCAATATTGTTTACATTTATTATCATTAAAATTAAAATTTTGTCTTTTATTAAATATGATAAACAGATTCTTTTAAACTAAGCTATATTGATGCTAGTATCAATAATTTTTAAATATATCATATATGTTTTTAAAAATTATTATGTTTTGCTAAAGTTTATTTGTAAAATTTTATTAATTTACTTAGGTCTATGTGTATAAGCTGATTTTCATATAATCCAACTCTTCAGTTAAACTCTTAAAAACAATAAAAAAAATCAAGACTTATGTTATAAATAAATGAACTTAAATTTAAAAACTTAGAATAATATGGCATTTATTGAAATAAACAGATAATTTTTTTATAATTTTAAGAACTATCAAAACCCTCTTCAATTTTATAATAAATTTTGGCATCAAGACAAAAAAACTAAGTTCATTGCATTGAAATGTCCTAGCATGAAGAGAAAATTGGATAAATAGCAAATTACACTTGCATTATTGCATATTCAATTATATTTCCCAATAGCTATAGTCTACATTCTTATCAAATGTATAATTGTTTGACAAATAAGTCTTTTATAAAAAGCAGTTATTTTATATTTAATTCTTTAGTAAAGTTTTTACTTTTATTATACATTATAAAATTTATACTAATATTATCTTGCTAAATTGTAATTTAATTTTCTTTACAAATAATTTTATTGAAATGTTAGTTCATTAGAAAATGTCAAAGAAATATTATAATTAATTTTTTTATTAATTTCCAAATCTCAATAGTAATATTATTTATAAAAAGAGTTAAATAATAGAAAATCAAAAATAAAATGTACAAAGAAAATTTTGCAGCAAATTAATTGGATTTGAAAGTTGACAAAAATATGATCATCAGAAGAATATATCTAATTCCAAAATAAACAGCAATATAACTACCCTGAATTTGTTAAATGATAAAAATGTGAGAGATAATATTCATATATGAATATATGTTTAGAATCATTAAGATAATAAATCTTTCTTAGATTAAATATAACAGACTGTACAGTTGTTATGAGGATGCAACAAGAATTCAGATGAATTGTAAATCTTATGTAAACTTTTACTTAGCTTATGTATAAACTGACCCTTTTTATAAAATGTATTTTTCTTAAAAAATTTTTAGCTTATATACAAATATATATAGTATATAAACTTTTAATTTTTTTTATTTCTAAAGCATATAAATTCTTTCTGTTATATAATATCATCAGAGCTGGGGTGTCGGCAGGAAAATGTGCTGACACCAACACCTAATTTTTTTTTGCCAACATTGCCTCCTCTGATAGTAAAAACACACAAATAATTTTTTAGAACACATTTTTATTCAGTACATTTTTTAAATTTAAAACTAATAAATTATGAGCAATGAGAAAGTTATTACTGACACCTCCTAAAACTGCCGACGCTGACACCGACACCAACATTCCAGCCCTGGTTATCGTCTATGTATTCTTTTGTACCCAAATTATAACATCCTTAGGAAAATTTTCCTTGGGTACAGATTTTTTGTTTAAAATTATAATAGGTGGCAATTTGTTTCCATCACCAGTTATAAACAATATTATAATAATTTGCGATTTTTCTTAAAATACGGCCATATAAGACACGATTCTACACAGCTGCTATCAAACAGCAACTGGATTAAATCAGAAAAGTATGAATGGGGGACCACCTAATAAACTGTTATCAACGGTCATAATACTATGCACATGCGTAGAGCATAAAGCAAAAACCCGATTGTTGGGAAGTGGGAGATCGGAAGAAATAAGATGCTAAAATATTTGCTTTGAATTTAAGCTGCACACAAATTTTGAATAAAAAATGCAGCTTAAATTCGAAGTAATATGGTAATATTTGTATATCACTTTGGAGGGAATTTGGGCTATGTCTATATTGGACTCAATGAAAAAATTTGTTGCATTTCCTTTATAATTATGATAAGAAAAATAAAATTCATAGTACTAGGGAAGATATTTAATATTGAATTTGTATAAAACTTCCAAATAAAATCTCTCAAAAATTTTTTAATGAGAAATTTAAGTTTTTGTGAACATAAGTTTTTATATCAGATCTTTATGATTATGATTTTATATCTGCTATAAAAAATCAACTTTTGAATGATTGTAAAAAAATGATCTAAAATTTTTTACAATTATTGATATTTCATAGATACTTCAATCCCAACTGATGTATTATCTTATCTAACTTTTTTATTGCTCTTGTAGAAGCATTTTTACATAGTCATCTTATTTTTTTGAAAAGTCAATATATATTAAATTCTATTATAAAAACTATTATGACTACTAAGAATATGAAAATAAAAGCATCCAAAGGGGAAAGTAAATTAATCTCTTGAAATAGGATTTTTCTGAAGTAACATAGAAGGCAAAGTCAGAATTCAATGATTTTTGGAATTTTTAATTATAAATACAGGATGATTAAATTAAATGACCTTACTCATAGTCCCTGAAGAGGGTTCTTATCAACATATGACAACAAAACCTGGTATATATGCTACTTAAACCATGGGATCGAGATTTCTGATGGAAAATAAAATAATTCAAATTTTCAATACCAAACAAAAATATGGTGCTTTAAGGATGAAAAATATTATTGTAATGCTGCATTTCTCAATATTAATATTCAAAAAGCAGTTACAGATCTCCAATATGTGCTTCATCTAAATCGATTACATGCTGGATATGTAATACTGCATTATCAATGGTCATGCAAAACATTTCCAGTGGAATGCCAGTGACATATCTATTTATATGCTTGCCTTCAGATCAGCCATACATGTTATTTTTCCCTGATAGACATACTCTTTCAAATATCCCCACAAAAAGAAATCATAGGGATTCAAGTCTGGAGAATGGTGAGACCAAGCATATGGAAAACTTCTGGATATTATGCATTCATTGCAAAATTGGCACAAAGCAGTTCCCTTACTGGTTTGCCAATATGCAGCATTGTTCCATCTTGCTTGAAGATAGTAATCTCTAAATATCCTATTTCTTTTAAGTGAGGAATCACATAAGAAATAAGAAGTTCTTTGTGGTCCTTTGAGATGTTATCTTCTTAGATAAAAATGGAAACAGGAATAAAATTAACAGTAAATCCACAACATATAATCATATAGACTAAATGCAATTGTTCCTGCATAACAGCATAACTGCATGTGAATCACCCCATATGTAACAATTGTGTGTATTCACTGCACCTGCTAGTGAAAAATGTGCCTCATTAGTCCATAGAATATTCCCAAATCACATATTGTCAACATCATCATTATCACCAAAACCCATGCTAGCCTGCAAGTCTTCAGTTTTAATTGTTACATCATATGGATCTTGTAGAGGGTGCCAGTGTAAAATTACACTTTTTGAATAGTGGACTAGGGAATGGACAAATCACATCTCTGAATGGACATTGGATAAAGAATTTTGGTCATGTGCTGCACTGCCAGCCACAGGAACTTCCATGGCAAGATTTAGGCATGTATGGCCATGCCTAAATCTCCAGTGTCTTAAAACTTTTTGATTATGTTCTTTAACCTATTTTTAGACATGGTCCTTTTATAAATTCTTTTCAAATGCCAATATTCTCTCAATGCAGTGAAGCATGACGATTCTAACTTAAAAATATCACAGTAATTTTGTGCATCAAACTGATGCAAACCATTAAGTAAGAATTTTTATCATCATTTTTTTTTTTTACCTGATAAAAAAAAATTCTTTGATTTATTCCTTGACCTATTACATTAAATAATGCAAAATAGAAGCAATTAAAACCAAGTCTAAATTAACATAATGTACAAATATTTATGCTTTGGCTTTTGGTATTTAGCAGATAAATACTGATAAATTATATTTAATGTTAAAGTGTTTAGTTAAATTACAAAATCACAATTATATAATAAACATATAACATATTGAATTACAAGTTCACAGTATTCATTACTCAAAAGCAATCATCATCATCATTAATTTAGATTTGATTATAGCCTGTTAAATATATTTCAAAATAATCAAACCATTTCTTAAAAATGCTGAAAAAATCAAAAATTTTAAATTACTTTTACAATACTATAGGTAATAATTATTTATATTGAATTTAATATAAAAATTAATAATAAGTCTGAATATTCTTCTATAATAAGCTTACTCATGATTTTGGATTCATCTATGTTCTTTATTTATCTGTAGGATTAAAACAAACTTCAGAATATTTTATTAATTCAATGTAATATAAAATAATGAATTCAGAAAATTTTCAGTTTCTTAATTGAGAAGTAAATAATGCAAGCTGAATTTTTTACTTATTCATTTTTCTCATTTAAGAATTGTAAGAATAAATCACAACTGTTCTTACAATAGATCAACGAATTTATTTTTTTTTCAATGTATTATAATCCAAAAACAAGTTCTAGCTCATTGATAGACACAACTCAAATAATGATGTGATGAAATTTTATTGAATACATATCAAATTTCATCCACATTATTATTTCAACTGTGTACATCTAAAGTTACTGGCTCAAGTCAGCTTGATCCAAAAAGCTCAAATTTTCTTGCAAATAAACAAAGGACTGAAGCTGAAGCTTTGATATTTTAAAAGTCTTTTTAAATTTGTTCCTTGAGATACTTTTTAAATTATTTAAAAGTATAATTATTATTTATTGAACAATAGAAAATTATTCTATGAAATGTATGCATCAAAATAAGAGATGATGAAATTTTTACTATTTATTTTTATTAAATTAAGTATTACAGTTCTTATAATTTTAACCATTTTAACATGGGGCAACCAGATCTGTAGCAAACTCCATGATTTCACAATATTGAATCAGTTTTCTAGTATTTGCAATTAACCTATTGTAGAAACAGAATAAAAAAAATAGTCCTAGAAAGACTCTATTTAGGACATTATCATTTGCCAATCATATATAATAAAGGAACAAGCGTATGGTGTTCATGTTTCTGCGATATTAGAATTTCCCATTCTTCATTCTTTAATGTTACTGTTTTGTCTTTGTTCTAAAATAATTTGTTCTCAAACCCAAACGATTTTGTAAGAGCTAAAGATAGCATAAGAAAGCTGAAAACGTTTCTCATAATAAAAAGTCATTGATTCATTTTGGTCTGCTTTTTAGTGCTGTATAAATAGTAAATTATCAGTAAGATACGTCATTGATTCATTTTGATCTGCTTTTTAGTGCTGTATAAATAGTAAATTATCAGTTAAAAAAATATATTTTCATTAAATATCTTCTATATATAATAATTGGGTATGTCAAAATTAAAAACAAACATAGCTTAAAAGTTTGAAGAAAAACTAAAATTATATTAATTTCTAAATTATTATTAAAATTATATTAATTTCTTAGGAGGTGAAATCATTTGCCAGTTGCAAATTCAATCCTATTATTTAATAGCCATATATTATAAAATAAAAACTAAATTTTAAAACAGTGAAATTTTTATAAATTTTATTTAATAATTTTTTATATAACAGAAAGAATTTATCAGTAAATTTGGAAACTATATTTTATTAAGTTTTTCAGAAAATATGCTAAATTAAAAGTCAAAAATAATAATATAAGCAGCAAGCTATTATTATATTTCTTGTTAATTTGAAAACTTTCTACAGAAATATTTTATATATTAAGTGAAAATATGAATTTCTTTTTTGAATCTGAGTTTTTGAATAGCATAAAAGATTTTATAATGGAAGAGATATGTGATTTTCCATCTTCCACAACTCTTCATCAAAAATGAATGAAAATATTGATATAGTCAATAAAATTAAGTATTATAGAAAAGTCTTGATCAATTTGAGAAAATGACTGAAAATAATGACCACTCAGTCAAAATAAGGACCAAAACTAAATTTAGTTTTTATAACTAGCACAATATTGCTTTGAATCTCATACCAAGATAATATTCTAACAATATGCTTTCTATTAAGCAAATTTCAGCTTTTAAAAATATAATTTACTCAAACATTCATAATATTTTGCCTGATTTTAGTTCCCTGAAACTTTTATTTATTCATTAAAATTAAAATTCAATTAGAACTCATTTTAAATTGATAACGTAAAATGTGCCAAAGATCTCAAAATCTGAATAGAAGAGGTTCACTATAAGAAGTATATACTGCTTCTCATAATGATGCCAGTATATACTGTAGAGCAGTATGTGTGAATGCAGAAAGAAATTATTTTCAGAATGTAATGCTTAATTTCTAATTTTTTAAAAATAAAGTATTGAAGTTGTATAAATAATTATTTAATAGCCAGCTTTTGTATCTTTAAAATTTTTATTTATATAATTATAATTATATTTTATTGTCCCATATTTCGAAGTTTGGCATTCCTAATAATTATTAAAAAAGATAGATTTATTTCTAAAATTTATATAAAATTAAGAAGCATTTGAAAATTTTTAAATATTTTATTAAATTATATTTTTATAATAATAAAATGATTATTTCCATTATATTGGAAATAAATAATATTCACAATTACACTACCTCTTAATTCTTACAACCCTATTTTAGACAAGGATTTTTCTCTTGAGGAAATAATTTTAGTAATCCATAAGACTAAACTGAATACCACTCCAGGCTTCGACTTGATCCCAGTCTCCTTTCTGAAATTTGCCTCTTCTGAAATGATTAAACTCATAAACATTACTTATAATCACATATACCAAAGCTCAAACCCTCCCTCTGATTGGAACAAAATTGTCTATATAAATATTGATCCATAAAAAACATCAAATAAACAATCCTACAAATTATCGTCCAATTACTCTCATCCCTACTATAAGAAAACTTTTCACAGGCCTTCTTGCCGCTCATCTAAATAAATGGTTTCATGTTAATTCCTTTATCAACGAACTACAATTCATTTTCACAGCTGGCAAAAGTACTACTGATTGCTTATTTTTTATGAATGCAATCATCCAAATTCAACTATTGAAAAACCAAAAACTCTCTGCCTGCTTTATTGATCTTAAAGCTGCTTTTGACTCAATTAATCTCTCCAAACTAATTGACAAACTTTTACTTCACATTAATAGCTCTAAATTTTTACGTATTATAAATAAATTGTTCTCAAACTTTTCGGTTGAAATCTTCCAAAATCACCAACTCTCTGACTCTTTTCTTATCTCCTCTGGACTCCCCCAAGGTGAACCACTTAGCCCCTTATTGTTCATTTTTTTCATCAACGATCTTTTTTCAATTTTTAATAATTCCAACGATGGCATTTGTATTGACAATCAAAATATTCAACTTTTACTTTATGCTGATGATATTGTCCTAGTTGCACCCAACAAGATCTCTTTACAATGTAAAATCAACGCTCTTGATAACTACTGTTCCTTAAATAATCTCACTATCAATCCCGATAAAACTAAAATTATGATTTTTAGAAATGGGGGAAGGCTCCCTAAAACTGATATATTCTTCCTTGGTAATAAAAAACTGGAAATTGTTTCTCAAATAAAATAACTAAGTGTAACCTTCTTATCCACTCCTACTTTCAATCACCACTTCCAAGTTAAAATTCATCATTGCTTTGCAATGATTTCTGGCGCTGTCAGACTGCTCTTCAATATGAAAAACTCGAACCATATAACAGCTTTTAAAATATTCAATTCTTGTATACTTTCGGCCTTTTCCTATGCTTTTCCTATGTGGATTCCAGATCACCTCTTTTCTTCTGAGAAGCTTCAATCCATCTTTATTAGAAAACTCTTCAAGCTGGATCGCTCTGTTCCAGGTTATGCTATGACACGCAAACTGGTAGAACCCACCTTTACCCACTTTTACTGAAACAACTACTCAATTTTATTATAAAAATAATCAACAAACCTGATTCCATTCTCTACAAATCACTTCTACAATTGCAACAGTTTTCATCTAAATCAAAATCATAAAAATTTAACTGGTACGTTTCAACTGACAAGATACTTCAAATATTTGGATTTTCACTTCATCATTTAATCTCCTCAAAGTCTGATTGGCATTATCTTCTTAACTCCATCTTAACTAAGGCCATTGACTACTCCAAACGGGAAGATATTTATGCCTTGCATAATTCAAAATTTCAGAACTTCAAAACCATCCTGTTACACTCACAAAATGCACACAAAAAAC
>AYEL01067490.1:0-21290 GCA_000484575.1 Olivierus martensii
CTTACAGGATTCTTGGATTTCTTAACAGATTTTTGAACCAATCACATACCTTTCTAATGATAAAACTATATAAAAGTTTGGTACGCCCTATATTGGAGTATTCTTCTTCAATATGGTCCCCTAGTGAGTTCATTTTGGAAATATTAACATTAGTCAATGTCTTGAAAAATTATAAAACTTTTACATTCAAGAAAAAACACTAAATCACCTAACTGAGAGGCGCTGTGGTACTGAAATTTCCTTGTTTTTAGCTAAGTGTCCCCATCTGTTAGTAATCTGTGCTCTGGAGGACCCGAGTCCCACCCCTTGAAAATATTTATCATGAGGTCCGGGCCCAGCCCGTCGATCCCCGTCCTACAAGCCCTTCCACAGGTTGCCCACCTCTGCGGAGGGGTCAGCTGGATTGTGGAGGACGGGGATCGACGGGCCGGACCCGGATCCCATGATAAATATTTTCAAGATGAAATAATTCTTGTATGCTTGCATTATCATTATATATGCTTGCATTATCATTATAGACTCGAACCCGGGTCCGCCAGAGTGGAAAGCCGAAGCGTTTCCATGCGGCCAATCCGGCCGACTAAACGGTTTTTATCGGTCAATGATACGCTCAAAACAGACACGAAAAGTAACGATACGAGCAAGGAGACGACTCACAACTTTACATATGCGCAAATCTTGGATTTTTTCCGAAAATATGTCGACCAGATGGCCGCGTGGTAAAGCTGTGGCTTACCACTCTGGAGGATCCGGGCTCAAATCCGGGTCTCACAGCTCCAGTTTTTCAGGAGGGATCCAGGACCCGGCCCGTTGAACACCATCCTTCAACCATTCGGTTGACCCCATCATGGGTGTTAGCCAGCCTTAGATAGGGTCTACAAATGTCCACCGCCAGATAAAGTATATCCCTTGTGCGATATGGCGGCCTATCTAACTAACCAACCAACCAACCGAAAATATCGCGATATGATATCGAGGAAAAAGCGAATAGCAGTTTCCTTTAAAATTCATTTATTTGCCAGGTGTGATTAAAAATCATCAGAAGTTGCTTCTAGTGCTGAATTTAATATCAAAATTATTGAAACTAATTCAGGCTTCAACCTGCTTCTTTTTGCACATATTAAACAAACGTTCAGCAGTCACTGATGTGGATGATATAATCAAATACTTAAGTGCAATCTTTGATAAATTTGGATAGCAAAATCTTGCACTTCTCCAATATTTTTATTAGCTCTTCATGGAGATCAAATACTGGTTGATGCAAGTAGTGGCGCAGTTTCGTATTTATCCCGCCTATTGTTATTTTTTCGATCAACCTGTTGTAGCAGTCCCAGTAGCTGGAAACTTTGCTCTCTTCAGACAACTGTTGATATGTCCACTAAGGTGTTGGAGCTGGGGACTTGTACTTATCAGTGGTAATTTCAACTCAATCTTGATTTCATTAAAAGCCCCGGCGCTGGCCGTTGGTGCATGAAATGAAGCCTTTTGAACCGAGAATCCAGTAATATAAATAGCTGTATGCTGTTCTATTGAATGGTTTTTCTAGTTAGCATAACGTTACACATATTTAACGTATACAATGATAAATGAATACAATGTTTCTACAGCTTGAAGGGGCACAAGATTTAAAAGTGCGAGCAAAACATCTCACATGCTGCCTTCAACAAGCATTTCTACACAACAGTTTACCAATTTTACGCCATTGTCAGTCCACAACTGTACTCAATTTATCTTTGACAATTTCCCAATCATTGAAATTTGTCTCAAAATTACTTCGTATGTAATCCGATGTGTGAGAGTTACTCAATTCGAAAACCACAAACATCAATAAACTATTTTCTCACTGCACAAATCATTAATTCTAAATAGTCTCGCATATTTATCGTGTCGATTCATATGTCGGTGGTTAATGTTAGCGTGCTTCAAGTTTGCTATAATTCTTCTTTTAACATATTCCGATGTATTCTCAATTGTGGATCTTAATTTTTTTTCAACTGGCATTTTATATGACCGTGAAAATGCATGAACAATATCCTTAAATGCATTATATTCTACAATTTTGAGAGCAGGTTTTGTTGGATAATGAATTTAATCAGGTTAGTTTAATGACAGAATACTTTAAGCTACCTTCTATGAAAAATAATTAAAAACAACAGTAATATTTTATGCCACCGAATTTGTTTATTGATTTATGTTGTGTAGCCTATTAACCTCTCAATGAAGATATTTGATCGAATGAATCAATTATGGCTTCTTGATGATAATTGCTGAACTGCTGGATTAATTCGGCGATACAGAAGCACCACAACCTATACTAATCAAAGTTCTATTCTCCTCTGAATCTACAGTCAAAGTTATATTTTTACCCAAATATAAAATCTTTTTTCAAATAAAGATACTAGAAAATAAATAACTGAAACTATGAACTAATTTTAAAATAACTGAAAATTTTTCATCTTTTACAAGTACATTCGCCTTTTAACTTTATTGAAAATATATCGTGTTACTTTTAATTTCAAAAGAAAGATTGGCTAAAAGTAGTCGTCATCTTATATTCGGGTAAAAAATAAAGCAAATGCTAAATTACAATTGCGTTCTTGCTCTTGACCACATTTTGAACACGTGTACTTTCGGTTTTTATGTCAACAGATGACACCACATTCCATAAACGAATTTTTTTTTGCGTGTCTTTTGTTCTTTCGTTCTAATAAATAATTATTTATTTATTTATTTATCATATCATAGATACAAGGCCAAGGAACGTGCATACAAAAATATATGGCATTATATTTAGTCGTTTAGTTACAATAAATATAGATAATCACCAACGTGAACCTTCCTGCCTAAGCGTCGAATTTGCCATTTTCGACGTGTAAAACGCAAAACGAATGATGTTAATATAGAATCTTTGCTTAACTCACGTTTCGACGTGAAGAACTCTAGCGACGATTCGAAATGACGCCATGATTTCGTCATTCTAGCGTTCTACGTCATTCTCGTACTGCACGTTTGTATTGCTGAAACTCTCTAATGTGCCTCTTTTTTGGTCAACAGATGACACCACACTCAATTCACTAAGAATATTGTGAGACGAAGCGAAACAAGCCCTAACACAGGCTGTCCACCCTGTGGAGGGGTCACCCGGATTGCTGTTCCAACCACGGGCTGCCCCACACCCATGGAAGGGGGCCGGATGGTGAAGGACGGGGATCACCGGCCGGACCCAGTGCCCCGAAAAAATCCGGGACCAGACTCGGGACGCGAACCCGGGTCCTCCTGCGTGGCACGCCCACCCGGATTGTAGAGGACGGGGATCGACGACCTGGCCCGGACCCCATGATAAATATTTTTGAGGAGGAACCCGAGATTCGAACCCGGGTCCTCCAGTGTGGAAAGCCGAAGCGTTTCCACGCGGCCAATCCGACCGACCCTATGATGGGATCAATCGGATGATTGAAGGAGGGGTTCAACGGGCCGAGCCTGGAATCCTTTGTCGGCCGGATGGCCGCGTGGTAAAGCTTTGGCTTACCACCCTGGAGAATCCGGGTCCCACACCTCCAGTTTTTCAGGAGAGGTCCGGGCCCGGCCCGTTGAACCCCATCCTTCAACCATCCGGTTGACCCCATTACGGGTGTTGGCCAGCCTGTGATGGGTTCTACAAGTGGCCGCCGCCAGATACAGTATATCCCATGAGGATATGGCGGCGTAAACTAAATTAAACTAACTTAACCTGGACTCCTTTTGAAAAACTGGAGGTGTGGGACCCGATCCTTCAGGGTGGTAAACCAAAGCTTTACCACGCGGCTATCCAGCAGACCAAAAAAATGGGTACTAAAGGGCAAGACATTCCAGTGTCTTCCATGAGCCGCTTATACTCCTTAGCGACAACCGTCAGTTAGAAGATGGGACTATCCAGGCCAGAATTCTCCTGAAAAATTAATCCGGCTGACCTCTTCACTGGAGTAGGCAGAGTTGTAAAAGCCCCCACTTATTCAACAAATGATTGGAAAGCGATGTCATCTAACTTTGGAGATATGGGACCCGGGAATTGAATCAGGATCCTTCAGGACGGAAGCACTGCACGCTTCCACCAACATCCAGCTGACAAGTCTGACAGCTTTTTTCATGGGATCAGTGATTAGCAATGCTTTATCGACTAGATTGACCACATGGCCTCTTCTGCTTTCACCAGAGAATTCGTAAATGGAATCCATCTCTTTGAAAATTTAAGTGGGAAGAACGTCTCTACTTAGTAATCAATAAATTGAAAAGTGGTGTTAAACAAAGCCAATTTTTTATTATACTGCTATCCACCTAGTCCAAAAGGGTATCAATTGATCTACTAACTGGATAAGCCTCATTATAAGGGAAATCATGGGTCTTCTTTTAGTCATATGCTTTTCACGTCCATTTTATATGATTCCAGCAATTGACGACTCCCCGACATGGAGATTATTTTGGATTTTTTATGATAAGAAACGGCGGTTTTTCGGCTGACTCACTTCTGTACAGATTTTTGTGCCTACAAATCCTTTTGGAGCTCGTAGGCACAAAAATTTTTTAAATAAATTATAAAATTGTTCAATAATTTTAACCTGCTTTTGATGACCCCTAGATACTGCTTATCGTGTCTAGTGGATAATCTGGCCTTGTGGTTGCAGGTTCTATCTTTGCTTCCTGCTTTTTTGACTTTTCAGTGTTAGCCAGCTTGTGATAAGGTTCGAAGTAGCAAAACATACAAGTTTTATCACCTGTGTTTTGGCATCATAATTAAGACAAATCTAGCTTTGATTGTTCTTTGTTTGGCGAAGCGACACATTGGCATTGTTATTGATAGGACAAATTTTTTTACAGATGCCAGTTTCTTCTCAGTAGTGTTGACTGGATGATCGCATGGTAAAGCATTGCTTGCAACCTGGGACAGGGTTCAATTCGGGTCTTAGCTCTCCTGAAAAACAAAGTATATTCTTCAACCTTTCATTTGACCTGGTGGTCAGTGTTTTTTTTTACATATTTACGCCCCTTTCCAATCAGGGAGATTACTAAGGGGCCGGGGCCAGTTCCAACCACGGGCTGCACCCACACTCGTGGATGGTGAAGGATGGAGATCACCGGGCCGGGCCCAGCACTCCGAAAAAATCCGGGACGCGAACCGGATCCTCCTGCGTGGCACGCAGACAGTGTTTACAAGCTAGTGGGGGTTCAGTAACAGCCGCCAGATATAGTATATTCTTTATGGAAGTTTAATTAAACTAATCCAAAGTTGTCTATAAGATCCATTTTTCTGACCACAGTACTCCTGGCAATGATGGGATGTCTCTTCTCTCTTGTTTTTAAGCCTCTTTTCAACCAGGTTAGGTTAGGTTAATTAGATTACGCCGCCTTATCCTCATGGGATATACTGTATCTGGCAGCGGCCACTTGTAGAGCCCATCACAGGCTGGCCAACACCCGTGATGGGGTCAACCGGATGGTTGAAGGATGGGGTTCAACGAGCCGGGCCCGGACCCCTCCTGAAAAACTGGGGGTGTGGGACCAGGATTCTCCAGGGTGGTAAGCCAAAGCTTTACCACGCGGCCATCCGGCCGACCTTTTCAACCAGATATTAAGCGGGAAGAGATCTACAAAAACAAGGCCAGATTATCCATTAGGCACGATAAGCGAGGGAGCTATTTCAGTGTTCGCCATGGGCTACCCACACCTTGCAATGGGGGCATCATGAAGAATGAGAATAATATTTTACTTTACATCTTATAACAACATGGCTCGTCGTGGAGCAGACTGCAGTATCACCAACATGAAAGCTCGCTGTTCTGCCATGCATATTCAGAAAAATTAAATAAATTAAAGATTCGTCTCACCGATTGATGATTAAAAGTGCGAATCAACAATTCCGTTGTGTTCAAGATTCTTTAAGAAAAAACTGTTGCCGACTATTTACGATTCGAATTTTTATTAAGCTGTCGGTGAAGGGTTAATCTTTTATATTCGCCGGTCAGTTTGGCCACGTGGAAACGCTTCGGTTTTCCACTCTGGAGGACCCGGTTTTGACTCTCGGGTCCTATCCCTTGAAAATATTTATCATGATCTGGGCTCGGGCCGTCGATCCCCGCCTCCACAACCCGACTGATCCCTCCGCATGGGTGGGCAGCCTGTGGAAGGATTTGTTTCGCCCCGTCACATAGTATTCTTAGGCTGAACTCACACGAACTACAAGAGAACCACACCACGATGAAACGATGGTTGGGTTGTGGTCGAAATCAACTACTCGCGAACCACTTAAATGAGCAATCGGTAACGGACTGCGCTATATATGGGCAATTCGTAACCGACTCTGATTGATAGGAAGCGCTGTCGGCAGCTAGTGGTCGGTATGTCGCACTGTGTGAGTTGCGCTCGACTACTGACGATCACAATTTTGTGGATGATATCGAATACAAGTTGCAATAGCCGTTGAAACCGACTTCAGTTTAGTGGTCCGTCTGAGTTAGATTATGCGTTTCTATATTAATATAATTATAATTCCTACTGTCCTTAAACAGATTACCGTTTTGTGGTTGTGGCGTGGTTCTGTTGTGGTCCATGTGAGTTCAGCCTTAGAGAATGGAATGTGACGTCATCTGTTGACCAAAAGTACATTTTCGGAATGAATCGTTAATACAGGGAACTGTCGGTTCGTACTTTTATTCATCAGTCGGTAAGAGATGAATCTTTAATTCACTTACATCTTGCTGATCACCCAGTTTTCATAATGGCGGCCACGACGCGCCATCATGGAAACTTTCTGGGTGTCTTAAAATCTCACCTATCTTTTCTTCATACAGTATTTTAATATAAAAAATTCAGTATCAGACAAAATTTTCTGAAAATATATAACAATTGATACAAAAATGAGATATTTACTACAGTGCGCCGCTACGCGTCATGTTACAAGAGACCACGCAAGAGACGAAGTTAAATTTTTTTCATGATAAAGTTTAAATCCATTACCATGCGGCTTTTCGACCATTTACAAAACCTGATTTTAAATTTTCGCTAGCGGGAAACCATTTAGAAGCCAGATTTCGTTACTCCATAGGCCTAATTGCTAACAATTCATTTCTTCCATCCATTGAGTTCGTGCTATCTCTCGTATCAGGAAGCCTGGATTTCCAGTCCTTCTGATATAATATTCAATATAAAAACATTTAATTCACGTTAATATAAAATTTTATTGCACAGGATTAAATTTTCATTCAACAATCGCAAGTTTTATAATTAATAATGTTTATTTTTACGTAATTCTCCAACTGATTTAAATATCTGCGAAAATTAGCATTTTCCGGAAAAGTCAGCAATACCAGTTTTATAATACTGTAAATTAAAATTTTCCAAATATTTTTTTTTTCGAACTGATTTTGGTGTTACGGCCAACGATCTATATACATCTATGGTTACGTTCTATATAAACGTACGCATAAAGTGTTTCGTAAACGTACAACAATAAAATTCCTCTGTACTGTACAGACCTTAATCAGCACATATACTAGAAATTCTGGAACAGCCACAACAGTAACTAGAAAGTTCATCTTACAGTTATAATTTCTTAAAAACGTGAATCAAAACGAAATCTTATAAAATATGGAAACAGTCTTTATAAATTTCGTTTTCTCAGACTATATTCAATTACGTTAACTCACGTGCTTAAAGTTTTGTGTATAATTCACTCCTTTATCCCATATGTCATATAAAAATATTTTAATACTCACATTGGATACACACATTTTCTGGCAAAGATTGACTTCCGACACAAATGTATATTCAGTTATTAATTGACAACAATTGCATGTTCTACAATAAACTCTATTGTTAGATGATTATGGAACTGACTTAATATCTGTCATGTTTTCTGCTAAGATCCAGCCACACAACAATCATATTTTTAAAATTTTGAAAAATTTATGTTCAATGTAAATCATTAAAATTTTCTATCAGAATAATGTATTCTCTTCAACTATTATTATAATGAGAAAATATATTGTTCTACATCCTTTTAGATTATTGAAAGATTTTCCCTATGTAACTTAAATTTCTCATTTTTCTAATATGCTGTATAAATTAGTAAATAATCTATGAGCAAATGCATGAAATTTGGAAACATGATGTATTGTGAATGAAAATCAACTAATGTTTTAATGTATTCTAGTCATCCTGAAATTTGAATAGAAAGAGCAACTGAATAAGTTTGTGAAGATGCATGAATTTTTAAAGTATAAACAGCATCTATGTATGAAGAAAAAAATGAATGTGGATGAAGCTGGTGTCGTATTTACGGATATAGGTGTATCATTCCATCAATTGTATATGTTGTATTGATCATTATGATTATGTTCTCGTGAAGAAAATGTTTGTTATCCACCCTTTTGTAGGGATATACAGATGATATGTATATAGAAAGTCTTTATTATTCCATATTTGTGACAGAGTAAGTTTTTAATATATTATTGTCTAACGGATGATGATACTTTTAGGTAAAAATGCCTATATTGTATTTATATATGCAAAGCTTAGTATAGTAATTATAAAAAAAAGAATTATAAGTAATAAAGTCTAGATTTTGAATATATTACTTGTAATTGACCAAAATGAAAACAGTTAAGTGCTAGAACTTTTTCTATTGATTCCTCAATTGATATACAGGTAGTCCTTGATTTATTGTCTGTCCACGAAAGCCGGGCCTAGCTAAGATGGATGAGTCCAAACATGAAAGGGAGAGTCGCAGTCGGTATAATGACTGGTGGGAATGGTTTCGGTTTACTCTTCTTTGCATATTTCTGTTATTTATCATCTTAGTGTTTTCGCTTACCTTTTTCTATAAACTTCCATTCAACTTCAGTTATCTTGCATTTGAAAACATCCCTATTTTGTCACTGGACTCTTTCAGTTAGTGCAGGCTACTTGCGTCAATGGTCACAGCTAAGCTGGATAGACAGTACACAATCACATGTATTTAGGATAGCAATGTAATTGATAAATTCTGAGATTAGTCAAAGAAATTGACAATGTTTGAGTTCCTGACATACTTGTGTCAATGGTCACATCTAAGCTGGACAGACAGTACACAATCACATGTATTTAGGATGGCAATGTAATTGATAAATTCTGAGATTAGTCAAAGAAATTGACAATGTTTGAGTTCCTGATCAATAATCTGATATACAAAAGCTATCCTTTTTATGTCTGATTCTTGTATTAAGTTTATTACAATAAAGTGGAGTGTAATAATAAATATTCATAGTAAGCAGTCCATAAATTTTGGGCATTTCCGACTTATAACTGCTCGGATTTGTGACGACAGGGTTCCAACTGAACTCTGGTAATCATAAGCCAAGGATTACAGGATTACCTGTATATTTCAATTATTTAGTTAAAAAATACCGTAATTCCCGAATTACATAAATATTCTATTATAACTTCACAGAAAGGATGAAGACATAAAAATGTGGAGATTTTTCCAGAATTAAACTTAAATTCTCTGAAAATGTTTATTTCTTTTCAAAATTTCAAAACATCATATATCAAAAATACAAAATCTTCTTTTGCTCTCTTAACAGGTTATTACAGTTCTAAGTCTGAAAGAATAAAGATAAATGGTTGTGAACAGAACTAGTTGAAAATCATGCTAAATATGAAATTTCATGCATTTTTGAATCATGCAAAGATGAAAAATGCTATCTACTGTTCATATGAAATTACTATTATTTTAATAGATCTTATTTTTGTTGACATAACTATTTTTCATGAAATAATCTAATCTGAATGTTGTCAAGTTTTGGAGATTAACAGATCCTCAGACAAATTATATTATTAAAAAATTGCTATTTTAGATGAAAAGTACTAGAAAAAAACTTGTAAATAAAGGCTTAAACTTACGATTTTTTTGAATGGAGAAGAGAGACAGCTTCATTAATATTTTCAAGTTTGACTTCATGAGTAACAAATTCATCCACAGTTAATTTTCCTTCCATATATTGATCAACTAATTTTGGCACACTATCCCTGCTTTTCCATCCTTGATTATAAAAAATATATATATTTGTATCATAATATTTTAACATAATTTTAAAAGGAATCAACTTGAGTATACCTCCAAAAGCAGATCCTTTCCAGACACGTCCAGTAACTAATTGAAAAGGACGAGTAGAAATCATTTCTCCTGCTCCAGCCACTCCAATGATAACTGATACACCCCATCCTTTATGACATGATTCAAGAGCTTCTCTCTAAAATTTTTCATTTAAAATAATAAACTCCTTATCCTCTCACAGTAAAATAATAATTAAAAATCTATGAACTTATTAAATTGTTGATACCATTGTATTAACATTTCCAATGCATTCAAATGTATAATCTAAGCCGCCATCTGTCATTTCAATTAAGGCATCTTTTGTAGATTTTTTAAGTTCTTTAGGATTGACAAATTCATTACAGCCAAACTTTTTCCCTTTAAATGGTAAATGGTAAATATTAAATGAAAATTTACATTATATAAAAAAAATCCACAAAAATATATGCTTACCAATATCAAATTTGCTAGGATCAATATCGATTCCAATGATTCGCTTCGCTCCTCTTTCACGACATCCCATTGCCACAGCTAATCCAACAGTTCCCAATCCCCAAATTGCGATAGAAGAACCAGCTTCCACATTAGCAGTATTTAAGGCAGCTCCATAACCAGTCGATATGCCACAACCCAATAAGCATATTTTACTCAATGGAGCTGATGGATTAACCTGGTTATATATGAAATAATAATCAAACAACACAGAAATCTATAAATCAACAACAAAATTTTATGAAGTTACCTTAGCAACAGAAATTTCTGCTACAACAGTATATTCACTGAATGTACTTGTTCCCATAAAATGATAAATAGGTTTGCCTTTGCAAGTAAAGCGTGTTGTACCATCAGGCATTAATCCTTTCCCCTGAGTATCTCTAAAATTTATTAAATTTATTGAAAATTTTTTTTATCAAATGAAATGTTATTCACCCATAAATCAAACAACTTAAATATATAATATAAATTGTGTTTATGCATGTTTTGAAGATCTACATATAATGAGATCTTAAAATTGGTTTATAAAAGAAGTAAAGCATGCAGTACAAGAGGATAGCAAGTGTGGCAGAAAGATTTAAAGATAAGGATTTGGAGAATTTAAAAATTGAATGCTAAAAATAAATATGAAGGATGTTTTCTTATTTACTTTGTACATGTGAAATAATATGATAAATATATGTAAAGAAACTCATTAAATTTTCCAGAAGCTTTCAGATTATTGGTATTTCTTAGAAAATTTATTTGCACCACACCAAATTATTATATCTTGAAAGTATTACCCAGAAGAATAAGTTTGGAAACCACTGACTTAAAAAGTGTTTTGTTATGTTAAAGAGAGATTTAATTAATCTTGAATAAACTATACTTTCTAAGCTTTCAACCATTACAAAAACAGATTTTTTTTTTGTTGTAAGAAAAATATTTGGTCAATTAAACTTTATGTATAAAGTTGGGTAAATATAGAACATTTGATTAATATACCAGTATTTTAAATATTTAATATATATTGATAGAATAATTTACAGATGAACTACCACATTTTATTTTAGAAAAGTTCATACTACCTAATTTTACTGCAAAGATTTGTCTTCGAACTTTTGCAAAATTTACAGTCATTACATTGAGGAATGTAAAGAGGAATGACATGATCACCTGTAAAGATTTCATTAATTTTGAAAGTATAAAATAATTATTATAAATAAATAACACAAACCTGGTATAGTCTTACATATCATCCATACAAGCACTACAAGCAGTCTAGGATAAATCATCATTTATTACACTTCCTATGCACGTACAAACGTTTTCGGTGCCAATTCGCACCCTCCTCAGGTACACTCACTTAAATTAATAAGATTATTTAAAACTTATTCTTAGAACATAAACAATTCTATTCTAAACTACAATCGAATATAACAGATTTAGAACAACTCTTAGCATAACATAACTTTAAATTCTCTTAAAAAACAAACATGTGCTATACATTAGAAAAATATAACGTCAATTCCACTATAAACTAATACATTCTAAGCTATAACTAAACTTATTTATGCTATTTCCGTACTTCTTGCAGACTCTTCTACTTTTTATCTACCCCTGCTTTAATTCGTTTTTTTCTTCATTTCCTCCCTAAGTGCGTATCTCCAAGGCCCTGGCAACTCCCAAGCTACCCTATCGTTCACTAAATTCTCCTTGTCCTTTCTCCTTAATATTTCGATTGTCTCCGCCACTACGGCTTGCTGCCATTTTATATCCAGATCTCTACTATACGCTTCCATCGCTAACGCGGTATTAACCTTCCCTTTTCTTACATCTCTTCTGTGCTCATCAATTCTTGTAGCTAACGTTCTACTAGTTACTCCTACATATGCCGCCCTTTCCTCTGTTACTACATCTTCTATCGGAATACTGTATACACCACTTCATTCCATTTGCGTTAATCTGTCTTTGTCATTACGCACTAAATTGAAAATCATAGGCACTCTTCTAGGTGCTAGAGTCCGACCTTCTTTTTTAGCTATGCGTCTAACTACCTTTAAATCTTTTAAGTGGTAAGGAATAGGTATATATCTTCCTTCGTCACTTCCAGTTTGCTCTCCACTTTCTTGCCCCCTAAATCTGGCTTTTTTTCTCATTTCTCTATACAATCCTATCAGGAAACTCTTGCTATATCCATGCCTAAATCCCATATCCAGAATGTGGTTCACTTCCTTTCGTAAATCTTCCGGCTCTGTACAATATTCCACAGCTCTTCTACACATAGATCTAAATGCAGTCTTTTTATAATTTGGAGGGTCTCTCGACCAATTAGGTATCAACACTGGTGTATACGTTGGTTTTCTAAACACCGTCGTTCTTATTGTTCTCCCTTCTAGTTGGATATTAATGTCTAGAAAGTGTATTCCCTTCTTACTCTTCTGATCCGATTTCAAACTGAGCCCGTACTGGTCTAAGGAGAATTCTCTCGCTAAATCTCCCATTTTATGTTCATTTCTTCAGACTACAATGACGTCATCTATATACCTTAAGTATAACTTGATATCCAGCCTGAACTGATCTAGCTTTTGCTTCTCTACATCCCTTAGTATAATTTCCTCCGGAGACCCCGCTATAGGGCTGCCTATGGGTACTCCTAGTTGCTGTTTGTATATTTTACCAGCAAATCTAAAGTATGAACTATGACACAGTAGGTGGGCTATCTCCTGCAGTATTCTCGGAGTAGATTGCTCTTCCGGTACATTCTCCATCAAAAACCTATACAAGTGGAGGCAAACTGGTTCTAACTTCAGAGACGGATATAACGCTTCATAATCATAGGTAGCCATATCTCCTGTCCGTCCAGTTGTATATTCTTGAGCCTTTCTAAAACAGTAGATGTAATTTTTGTAGATTCCTGGGTCTCGCCTAATATTTTATTAGCCCATGCTGCTATTACTCTCTCTAAATTATATGTTGGGGACAATCTCTTTTCTACCATTGGCCTAGCTTGCACTGGTGCTTTGTGTACTTTAATGAAGGCAAAAAGTCTCGGGCACGCTGGCTTCTCCTGTTTCCTCACATTCCAGATTTGTGGAAACTGAAATATAGGAACTGTAATAAATGATGATTTATCCTAGACTGCTTGTAGTGCTTGTATGGATGATATGTAAGACTAAAGAAAATAGAGCAGTTCTAATTAGAAAGTTATAACTGTACAAACCTGGTTTGACAGATGTTACATTATCTCCAATACTCTCTACTATTCCACCCCCTTCATGTCCTAATATGCATGGAAACAATCCTTCAGGATCCAGACCATCTAATGTATAAGCATCCGTATGACAAAAAGCACTTGCAATTATCTTCAAAGAGAATTTTTTTATTAAAAAAAGAACTGCAATTCAAAAAAAAAAAAAAAATAAAATTAAAAAAAAATTAAAAATTTTTTATAAAAAAAAACAAAAAAAAAAAAAAAAAAGATTAGGTTCTAACCTTAATTCGAACTTCTCCTGCTTTAGGTGGTGCTACCTCTACATTTTCAATTATTAAGTTTTTCTTTGGTTCCCAAGCAACAGCTGCTTTACAAGTGATTACCTATAAAAAATAAAAAATTTTTAGAAAAATAAATAACTAACTTAGTCTCACCCCCACACAGATCTGTGAAAAATGAGACTCCTTCAAACATATCTAATACTTTACTTAAATTGAGACTATAGAAAGATAGAATTATTAAATTGATGTAATGATTTATATATAAATTTAAATATTTTTTACTCCTCAAAATTTTTTCAAAGGTGCAATTATACTGATTATCATTAAATATTGCAAACAGCTGTCAGATAAACTGTACATTAAAGTTTAATAAAAACAAAAATTCAGAATAAATAGAAATTTTTTTAAATACAGTAGTAACATATCCATTGGAATTATTTATTTTAATAATCTTTTGAAAAGTTTTAAAATGTCATTAGTAAATGCAAGATTTTTTCTTATTGTTGTCACATTAGTCAGTGATATTGGTATGCATGATCCCAATCTGTTTATTAAAAAACTATAAATACTTTATTATATTTTTTAATAATATAGTAGTTACTATGTTTCCTTATTTTCACAATATATCATCATATGTTAAATATAAGTATTTCCTCACATTATGAATATAATTTATTCATAACTTAAAACCAGGGCTGGGATGTTGGCAGGAAAATGTGCCGACATCCCAGTCCTGGTTTTATTTATCATCAAATTTATTGTACATTTTTTTATTTTGCCGACACCAACATATCTGACAATAAACACCACACACACACACAAATGCTGCTGATTTTTTAGAATATATTTTTATTCAAGTGAAAAGAAAATAACTATTTAATACATTTTTAAAATTTAAAACCAATAAATTATGAGCAATGAAAAAGTTATTGCCAACACTGACTCTCCCTAAAACTGCCAACATTAACTCCCCAGCCCTACCTAAAACTACTATTATAATGTAGCCAGAGGTATCAAAACCACTGCATATACTGATTTTATAATATATTCTATATCAATTAGATTTCTTATTTTAGATATTTCAATGAAATATGCCAATTATTAAATGAGTGTGTTTGATATAAATGAAACAATCTTAAAATAAATCTGTTTTAAATAACTATTTAATTTTATATTTGTTTCTAGAGTATCCTACTATTCATTAATAACAATTTTATCATAATGTTTAAAATTCTTGAAGAGTTTTTGAAATTTTCTAAAATTTGAAAATGAAATGACAAACAAATGATTAGCTTAAGTAAGTGTAGGAAAACCAAAATTTTTAATAAAATAATGTTTTTGATCATATCTGAAAGTTAAGATCAACTTTTATTAAAAGAAGGTCAATAACATTCTTTTAATAAAGTTTCGGTTTTCCTGGACTTATATATCATACAAATAATTAGCCTATGAGCCAAAATAATGCTAACATACAAATAACCAGCCTAAATCCAGGAAAACCAAAAACTTTTAATTAAAGAATGTTTTGGACCTTTTAATATAAGTTAAGGTTGACTTTCAGATAAGATCAAAAACATTCTTTAATTAAAAGTTTTTGGTTTTCCTGGACTTAGGCTGGTTATTTGTATGCTATATATGAATCAGGATGGTGCTATGTATACAAAATAGCATGTTGTTGAAATGGCTTATTTGTACTGTATATACGAAAGTTTTTAACTTGAAAAATTCATATAATGATAAACAAGTCAAACTGACTAAGACATTTTATTAAAAAAAACTATATATACAAATAAATATAATATATATTTACTTTGTCTATTTATTGATAAGATATCTGAATAGGCATTAAAATTTTGGATATTATTCCTATCATATGAACTAGATCTCTCAAAATTAATAAGATTTAAGTGATCTTGTTATAAGTAAGTTAATAACCATTCTAAATATAAAAATGCTAATATTTCAATTATTGTTTGTGAATGATATTCAAATAATCTGTATTACGGTATAATATAAACAAAGGGAATCTATAACTAGAAATTGTCTATTTTGCTGATCTTTGGTCATGCATTTGTATTGTTATTACATATGAGGAGGATATAATAAGAATTATTATTTCTTAAATTTTTATCTGTGCATCAGGATACAGTCAAAGATAACAGGCACTTCAAACACAATATCTATCTTCAGAATTATAGTAAAACGCAGTCATTTACTTCAAAATTCAAAATAAAGTTAGAATACAGTCTACGTTTAAATTAATTAAATAATAAAGATGAAATAATTCAACTCTGGGTCACCGATGTCTGTATGACATCGGTGACCCAGAGTTGAATTATTACAGACGACCTTGATCAAATTATGATCGGCCAGTGATATCATAATTATATCCTTGAATTTATCCGAAATTAAGTTGAAAGTCAATCAGTCAAATGTATATTAATATTTTTAATCTAATTACCTTTCCTTGAGTTGCCGTATCTCCCATTTTTCTAATTAAATGCACAATTATAAACTATTCGCTTCCTAATTCTTGCTGCTTACAAGAGGTTGAAACTAGCAGTTTGATAATCTCTCCACCAATCACGTGTAATCAGTCTACCATCTGTCTGGCAGACGATCCTATACACATCACGTGATTATTATTTAAAGCGTAATGGCCACAAAAATTCTAAATTCCTATTTTTCATATAAACTATATTATTTTTTATAAATTAAGTCTTTTTTGACAAAAGTTTATTATTTTGTGATTTACTTTTATTAATATTTATGAATTTCAACCAGGAGAGAAAAATATGCATAGTCAAGGCTGAAATATTCAGTAGTTAGTCGAATAAGCTGTTGGTTGCATAGAAGTGCTTTATTAATTTTCTACCAGAGCACCCGAGTCGTACTTGAAAAATTTATGGAGTAAGGGCTCCTTCTCATCGATCTCTGCCCTCTACTGTTCGACTGAGCTCTTCAAGAATACAGACAAGCCTCGCATGTTCTATAGTTAATAATCAGTGAAATGATGGAGAAATGATGTTAAAACAAAATTACCACCATGAATCGAGACGAACTAACTTGGAATATTCTGTGCTGAATCTCCCTTAAAAATTCAGTTTGTCCCATGTAATTCTTCAAGAAATTCAAGTTTTAAAATGAGAGTCGAAAAAACATGTCATCACATAAAACTGGAACATTTTGCTCTGCAAAATTTCGTTCATTTTGCGCAGCAAAAATTTAATTTTAACATAATATGATGTATTTAAATACAGAAACAGTACTGTAATGAATTCCTTATGCTTTTAACAATAACTCGTGATAATATCTATCGGTAGCAATTCACATTGGTTGCCAAAAACAGAATTAATCCCGTTATTCTAAACCAACTGTTCCCAAAATGGTGAATTTCACACGGATCCCCAAAAAATATTGGGGTTCCGTGTGAAATTCACTAATTTTATATAAAGAAATATTTCCACACTCATAAGTTAGTCTAAAGTCTAATATCAGAACGCTTTGAGTGTGTTTGGTGTAAAAGTGTTTCACCGAACAAATAACTGAACTCGCCTCGTATATACCCGCTGTTGCTCAGCTGCTGTAGTTTCTTTTTGAACGGTAGATAGCAGTGATGTCTATCCAATCCCAGAGCCCCATTTGCTACGAAGCCAGTAAATACCAATGGCCATCAAAGTTTGTTTGTAGTTTTAGATTTTTGTTTTATAAATAAAGCATTATACAACATACATTGCCTTTATTATTTAATATAAATTAATAAGGGTTCCAAAAATATGTAACATGTTTAGAAGGGTTCCGCGTTAAAATAGTTGGGAACTGCTGCTCTAAACGTCTAAAGCATCAATATCTCGATGCTTTAAACCAGGGGTGTCCAACCTTTTGGCTTCCTTGGGCCACATTTGGAGGAAAAAAATTGTCCGGGCCGCACATAATATAATAAACGATAGTGGTAGGCGGCCGGATGGCCACGTGGTAACGTGTTAGCGTGGCACACAGGAGAACCCGGGTCCGGCATCTCCTGAAAAGTTTTTTGGGAGTTCCAGGCCTTGCCCGGCAATCCCTGTCCTTCACCACACGGTCCCCCTAACGGGTGTAAGTGCAGCCCGTGACTGGAATTGCCTTTTAGTAATCTCACTGATTGGAAAGGGAGCGTAAAACGAAAAAATAGTTGTTAAGCAAAAAGTTAATGAATAATGTACAATATATGATATCCACTATGACAAATAAGTAAAAATGTCGTATCATAATAATCTTTGACTTCTTTTCGTCAGAAATTTTTTTATTGATAAATCATTGAGCGGATCAAGAAGTTTTAATCACTGAAATAAGAAATATTTTAGAAAATTAAATAGGAAATGTAGATAAGTATTCCAACAATAAAAACTTCATTAGCTTCATTAAGTGCATAAATATCTCAAATGTTTTAAGTAAGTTTACGATTTTATGTTGGGCTGCATGCGGCGGGTTGGACAGCCCTGCTTTAAACCAAAGGTCTGTAACCGGCGGCTCGTGGTCTGCATGAGGCCCAAATGTGCTTTTTTTGGCGGTCCATTAAAGGTTGACCATACTTACATAGTATGTGCCCCGAATTTTGAATTATTTGAATAACACATTTTATAATATTAATGGTAAATTAAAAATAATTTTATACCTACAATTGGTGATATCGCCATGTAATTGCCGCAGATTTCTGTGGTAACTTCGCATCAGTCATCAGGAGTGAGGATAACAAAGGCAACCTCATATCTTACATTATAAAGTGAATATAAATATTTGGTTAAGGAGAAACAACTGTAAAAGTCATATTAAGCAAGCAGACATAACATATTGTGATAAATAAACTATATTATTTTGTTTTTACATGATAATTTTTCATCTAGTTTCATTTTCATGTTTATTTCATTCTCATTTTCAGTTTCATTTTCATAACTTAAATATTTCTATACTTTTTAAGATTACTATAATAAAAATTGATGATAAATATTTTTTCACTTATTATTTTCTCCTAATTAAACACTTACAGTCCGATTATTAAAAATAAATGTTGAATGTGGCCTGTAAGTCTGAAAAGGTTGACCACTGCTCTAAACTCCTAAAGCAATATGGCGCCATCTGTTAGCAAAATAAATAAACACGTATTTTAGTTTGTATGAAGAGGTCACAGATTTCCGTGGAAGCAGTAGTTCTCAAACTTTTTTGATTAGCGGTGCATTGTAAAATGTTTTAAAATTTTTCTGACGTACTTTTCAGACTAATTATAATATACTTCTGTAATACTGTAATTTAAGTGCATCCGTTGAGTGCAGCTAGCAATCTCTTCCACAACCTATGTCCACAACATTTAAATCATAATAATCTTTGACTTCTTTTCGTCAGAAATTTTTTTATTGATAAATCATTGAGCGGATCAAGAAGTTTTAATCACTGAAATAAGAAATATTTTAAAATATTTTTGACTATACCTATTTCAAATGCGAGTGCCGAACGCTCATTTTCAGTGTTGAAACGAATAAAGAATTAATTAAGAAGCAACTTGCATCAAAATAAAACAAGTGATCTGTTGTATTATGCATTGAATCAGAAGTAATGGATTCGATTAATTATGATCACATTATAGATATATTTGCAAAAACCCAAATCAGAAAAAAAAAGTTTTATTATTAAATTTTTTTAATTTAAACTAAAATTTTAACTTTTTTTTATTTTTATAATTTTTTAATACAAATATATGTATGCTAATGTTGTGTTATTTTTATTTTATTAAAATCAGTTAATATAGAAATGTCGACTTTCATTTTTAATAAACTTTAAAAAAAGCGTATGAATTTGTAACTGAAATAGACTTGTTTTTTGGGGGCCACATAATGATATTGCGCCTAGGGCCTCTAAAATTATAAATGCGGCCCTGTCGCCATGTAATTTGGCGCCAGTCATCAGGAGTAGGGATAATAGTGACCTCACACCTCAGGTTATAAAATGGATATAGATAATTTTGAGAGGAAAAATAATCGCAAAAGTCACATTAAGCGAGGAGGCAAATATATTATGATGCATAAACTATATTATGTTGTTTTTACATGATAATTTTTCATTCAGTATCTTTTTCATATTTTAAATATTTATGTATTTTTTAAGATTACTATAATAAAAATTGATGATAAATATTTTTTCACTTATTATTTTCTCCTAATTAAACACTTACAGTCCGATTATTAAAAATAAATGTTGAATGTGGCCTGTAAGTCTGAAAAGGTTGACCACTGCTCTAAACTCCTAAAGCAATATGGCACCATCTGTTAGCAAAATAAATAAACACGTATTTTAGTTTGTATGAAGAGGTCACAGATTTCCGTGGAAGCAGTAGTTCTCAAACTTTTTTGATTAGCGGTGCATTGTAAAATGTTTTAAAATTTTTCTGACGTACTTTTCAGACTAAAAAAAAAAATTATAATATACTTCTGTAATACTGTAATTAAAGTGCATCCGTTGAGTGCAGCTAGCAATCTCTTCCACAACCTATGTCCACAACATTTAAGAACCACTGGTTTCGCAACTCCATGGTTCACATTATGAGTTTCGAAATAAATAATCAAATTTTTATATTATTTCTCAACAATATAAAATAAAACTGTAAAATTAATTATATAACAGAAAAATAATTAATTATTGAACCAGTACTTAAACTAATTCATAAATCAGATCGAAGGTCTTAAATACCCTATTTCAGTAATAATTGCATACAATTTTATTTTACTAACGATAATTTCTGAAAAATATGAAAAACTGTTTTTGAACACACCAAATCAAAAAAGTGTGATTTATAGTTTGACTATCCACATGTTTTATCAGAGATGTTTTTATACTTGTTGGCGAAATCACATTTCAGAAAATATTAGAATGATAGCGAATTCTATTACACATACATTGTTAAAAATTATTGTAGATATAAAAACTGACACTTCTAATTGTATTTCTTCTAAAAACTAGCTTCATTGAAAAGTACATAAACTATTTAGAAAAAAAAATCATCTATTTTTCATTCGTGTTGGTGCATGTTTATTACTAATGTCAAAATAATTTTTTTTCTACTATCATTATTTTTTTATTAAACAATATAAAATTAAGGGCGGCCGGATGGCCGAGTGGTAACGCGTTTGCGTACCACGCTGGAGGACCCGGGTTCGCGTCCCGGGTCTGGTCCCGGATTTTTTTC
>AYEL01067491.1:0-97534 GCA_000484575.1 Olivierus martensii
GGTGCAGCCCGTGGTTGGAACTGGCCCCGCCCCCTTAGTAATCTCCCTGATTGGAAAGGGGGCGTAAAATATGCAAAAATAAAAAAAAAATATATAAAATTAAGATTTTTATACTCATATTTATTATTTAGGAATTTTTTTATTATTGTATTTCCGTATTTATTTCACAAAAGTAAGAGAGATAATTAATCCCATCTTATTAATAAAAGCATTTTCAGGATTATTATAAATATAATAATCATTAATATGCTAAAATACGATTCCAAAACGCTATAATTATTTAAAAACAAGATAAACGTTTTTAATAATGATATTAGTGTACTGTATTCTACAATAAAATTCGGGCATACTATATGTGACTGAAAATATTAAAATTTGAAAGAAAATTCTCAAATCAGGACTAATAATTACATTTTGTAATAAAAAAATATACAGTACAGTATACTAAAGTTGCATACTCTACACTGTAGAGTCTACAGTGTATGCAACTTATACTACATACTTTATAGTGTATGCCTTATCATAAGAGTAATTGTAAGTGGGCCGAATGGCTGCGTGATAAATCAATTGCATACTATTCTGGACCGGGTTCAATTTCGGGTCCACTTAGTTTTTCAGGAGGGTCTGGGTACAATACGTTGAACCCCATCCTTCAATATTCCGATTAACCTCATCATGAGTGCTGATCAGCCAGTGATGTGCTCTAAAAGTGGCCGCCGCTTCTGTTTGGCTTTAAACAAAATTAACATAACCTAATTAAATTATAATATCATGCACAAGAGCAGACCAAAGGGGGGTAAGGGTCAATAAAATAATTTCGCTAGAGGAATACTCTTTTTTTCCTTCTATTGGTCTGTCACAATTCAGGATTATTTTTTTCTTTCCTACTGCTTTCGAACACACTTTTCATTCTGTTAACGTCCTTTATCTCTTTCGATAAAGTAAAGTAGTGTATCATTTAAATAAATAAATAAATAATATTCAAATTGAAAGAAGTAATAGATTGATCTAAAATTCCATATGTATCAATCCATTAAAATGAACGTTAATTTTCAGATAAACATTCAGTTGAACAATAGGCCACATCAGATGTGGCCTTCATCAGAGGATTTCATTTAGGATTACAAGAAAACCTGTGCTAGGTGGCCATCTTTCAGCGGCTGAGATTGTGGCCACCGAGCACAGGTTGGCAACCAGACACAGCTACAAATTTCTTTATTAAACATCAAAGTTTAAAATACAAAGAAGAAAGAATCACTAATTAATATCCGTTTCCGGGATTTTTTTCACTTTAGAATGCTCAGCTGATAGAAGATCTAGAGCCCATCTGACATTTCTTATCAAAACACGATTTGCTGGCCAGCTAATAGATATTGCACACAAGATGGCGAAATTAAATATCACTGACCATGGCTACGGAATGCAGATGGCCATTTTACACAGTTTAAAAATCTCGCAATATGTTTGGGCGAATATTAAGGTGGGCACGGCTTGCAAGTTAGTCACCTAGCACAGGTTTTCCTATATATGATAAAATGTTCGAACATTCAACTTTTCTTAAGGGATTTAATATCATTCGGCTAGTTATGAAATTTTTAATACACACATTAATAACAGACAAAAGTCTTTCTTTTTTTAAGCAGATGAACTCTAATATTCTTGATCATTATTCGCCATTACCGCTTTAGGCCATTAGGAGCGGAAAGATCTATTTTGCAATTAAAATCATATTTAATAATTCAAAATAAAAATAAATATTCGAAACTACTTTTAATTAAAACGTATTAAATTTGTTTATATGAATTATAACAAATAAAGAACTTCGTCGTAAAATTAATGTTATAAAAACATTAATTTCATTAACATCATTCTGCTAAGATGTTACGAACTGTTTACATGATTAAATAAAATCATGCTGCAGTAAGGAAACCATACTAGTATATTGGTTTTCCGTTTATTACGGATGCTAACACTGTTCAGCCATGACTTCGCTAGATGGGAAAAAAAAATCTTTCCGTTTCATGCTAGAATATTAGTTTTCCGTTTATTACGGATGCTAACACTGTTCAGCCATGACTTCGCTAGATGGGAAAAAATAAAATGTGCAATTACATTAAAAAATAATCAGAGAACATAAGATATAATCAAGGAAAACAAAAAATAATTGACTGGCTTAAACTATGGGGAATGCAAGCAGCAGATCTGAATTGAGAAAAAGTCAATCAAGAATAATATGCAATAATTCTAGTCTAAAAAAAGTTAAACATTACGGAAATGTTTACAGCAATTAAAAGCTATGAAATCAAAGCTTTCAATTATGAATGACAGAAAAGTATTCAAAATTTCATAAACGAATTTCTGCAGAATTTTATCTATTTCCGAAATGAATGTGGAAAACGGCGCTGAATGGAAGATGGAAATGAATACTGTAAAACAAATTCTTTGTTTTGATGCCAATCAAATAGATTTAAAAAAAATAAAATTGCGCATTTAATTTCAGAATAGAATAATTATATATATATCTTATTTATTATTGAAGAATATATACATATATGTGTGTGTGGTGACGTCGAAGTCTTTCCACATTTACGGATTATAGATATTAATAAAACATCATAGAATAAAAAAATTATTATATTTAAAAAATAAAAGCAAAGAACATGGCGGCCAACCATATGTGTTGCCAACTGAACACAAAAAAAATAAAATATAAATAATTAATAATTAAAACAGATATTTCATTATACCACATATATATATATATATATGTGTTCAGTTGGCAACATGTATGGTTGGCCGCCATGTTCTTTGCTTTTATTTTTTAAATATAATAGTTTTTTTATTCTATGATGTTTTATTAATATCTATAATCCGTAAATGTGGAAAGACTTCGACGTCACCACACACACATATATGTATATATTCTTCAATAATAAATAAAGTGATTTTCAATGAGTAAATTCAATTAATATTAAAATGAAAAATTATTCATTTTAGCAAACTTATTAAATGAAAATTTTATTTTCTGAAAACAAAAACAATTTTCTTTTTAATTTATGACGGCATAATTAAATTGAGATAACAGCATATTTTTCTTCCTTTCAGTGATTAATCGTTATGAAAAAATCAAGAGTTAAATTCACCTTTAAAGTTCTTTAAACTTTGACATTAATTTGATTTTCAAGGACTGTAATTTGTTACGAAATCTAATCACATATCTTATAACTTACAATTAATACAATATAAAAACATATTTAGATGATTTTTTTAGCTTAGAATACCAACGCAAAACTGATTCTTACATAAAATAAAATTATAGGTATTTAAAAATCATTAAAAAGAATTATTTGCGGAAAAATTTATAAATATTTCGGTCACACATTCCGCGAATACTTATTGTATTTATAAATAACAAAGTTTTTTAAGTAAATTATTTAACCTCTATTTATAATACGTATTTACCTTGCATGATAATAGTCAACGTTAATTAAATAAACAATGTTTGTATTTAAAAGCGCCTCTAGCGATAAATTTTTGAAACTTGACTTAATACGATTTCATTTTACAGGCATTGATTAAAACTTATTACCTTTATTCTCATTAGATGGCGCTTTCAAAATAAATATATTTTTTAACATACGCTGTAATTTTTTTTATTTAATTATTATATTTTTGAGTTTATTAATAATTTTAAAAATAATTACTCGACTTTTTGCTATTTAAAATTTAATTTTTCGTTGAATATTGCTCATAACATTATTATTATTATTATTTTCATTAATATACAAAAATTTCTTATCAAAATAAGAATTTACTATTTATTTACAAACTGAGTGATAAAAATAAATAAAATATTACGTATAATAAATATGTAATATTTTTTTTAACTTTTAATTGCGTTTACGTCATTTTCTTACATTTAATTCTTTAATTTCCGATAGGGGAATCGATAGAGCTTAAAACAGAATGACGCCATCGCCATTTCCTTTGAAAGTTCGAGATGAACTTGAAACGAATTTTTTTTTTTTTTTTGCTTTATATTTTTTAATCAGACCGATAAATATTTACGACAGAGCTATCATTCAAAAATTTCATAAGCCAAAGGAAAAGAAAGGCTAACATCGTCCATTTTGAACTTATGGTTTTGTTTTTTTTTTTATTACATATCGTGCGGGGCACCGAATTTGTTTGTATCGATTAAACTGCAATCTAGACGTTCTACAAGAAAAATGTTAAGGAACAAATAACCATCTCGATTGATTGCCTGCAGGGGTTCTCAGCAGTCATTCGATACTTAAGAATTTTTTTTTCGCTATAGAGGAGGAGTCGCATCACATTCTAGTGACTTAATGTGAGAAATTTTTCCTCAACTAATAACGCTATTATTGGAGTTGGGAAAATATTTTATCGTTTCTTTTATTTTGCTTCCAAAAGAACTCGTTGTAATCTTGTCTCTATCTCTGGTTCGGTTAACCGTTTTAATAAAAAAAAGTTCGTTATCATTTCTAGATTAGTTTTGTGATATCATTTGTATTACGTCATCAGTTTTGCATCTGACTTTGCCACCGGAATTAATTTATGCAATTTTATTAATCGATTCAACAATTTATTATTTTATTATTATTTTTTTTTATTAAACTGCACGAACTGATTTCGATTTTAATTGGTATTTTATCTCTCACATCGATTTTAGATTATATTTATTTATAGTTTCGCATCCATGACGTCATCAGATTTCGTGTATAAATATGTTAATATATTTTTGTTTGACATCATCGATTTCGGCCTATTTTCGAATCACGTCATCGGTTTCCGAGTGAAACTGATTTTAATCGTAATTAAGATCATAGTGACATCGGAAATGGAAGTCCCAGAGAAATTTTTATAATTTTTACGATTTTTAAGTCAGATATCGGTTCGGAAAGAGAAATTTTAAAGATTCAGATTGGAGCGTGCGATAGCGCAGAACTGATGCTGTTTCATCTTAGCATTATGCAGCTAAATAGGTTTATAAATGAAAGGATAGATCCGTAAATCGGATATTTAATAGTTACAGACCTTGAGTGCGCCCACACACGGACCCCGTTCAACGTCCTCTTCCGAATAAGAGGAGGCAAAAAAAATCTCCCAAGACCTGTTACTTCCGGCGCCATCCTCGAACGAAAGGGAGGGTGCGGAGCAATGACGTCATTAGCAGAGATGGCTGACAGGCGCGAAGGACTTGCTGAGGGTACATATATCGGTATGGTTTTGTTTATGATCACGTGGATGAAAGATTGTTACGATGGGGCCTTGGCCACCGTCCACTGAACGGAAATCGTGCGTTCGTACCTTGCAATGCACAATAAGACGAAACAGAAGGAGGGAGAGAGAACAGCTGATGATGGCGTCTTGTGGTGACCCCGGCATCAAATGTCAACTGTATTGGCGATGGTGGCTGATGGGGATACTTGCTCTCTGTGCTCGGGAATTAGATGCCAGTAACATCACCATCCAGGAGCTGTTGAATAACAAATATCCTCATCTAGTGACCGATGATATATATCTGGATCCTTGCAAGTCAGGTAAAAAAAAATAAAAATAAAAATCCTAATCGTTCTATATAATAAAATAGCGTGAGTTAAACGATTTTCTTCAATTAAGCAATTTATTATAATTAAACGTAGCACGCAAAAAAGTTTTAAAAAAATCGTAAATTTTAATTTCGGAAAACGTTTTTTTTTTACGGGTTTTTAAACGTCTGCAAAAACACGCTTAATATGAAGAGACGCACTATAGAATTCGTTTTGTGTATCCTAAATCTCGATAAAGGGAAGAGAGTTGATAAATAGAACATTATCGCTTACGTAAACAAACGATTAGATAGACGTTCTTTATTTTTAAGTCATTCAATTAAGAAAGACATCTCTTGAACATATCTCTGATGGTCATAACGCGCGACAACACTTGTAATATCTTAAGTTGGTCCTTGGAGATGGCGACTTTTAAGAGGACGGAAATGAGCTTATGATACGGCCTTATCATCTGCAATGTTTCTGTCAACAACGACTGACATCTGGCCATCATCTGTCTACATCCGATTGCTTTTGTTCCCGAGAATTAAACATTATAATCTATATCAACATTCGTTCATAGGAAGGAAGAATGTAAATAATTCAGATATGGGTCACCATTTTTTTTTGTTAATGTTTAATTTGCAGCGTAGATAATTTAATAAGTTCATTCTCTACTCTACTAAATTTTATTATTTTTAATTGTAGAAGGTTTTGTGGGTGATATTGCTCTAGGAAGACCGGAAAACGAAGAATATGAGAGAGAACTCAGGCATCAACACGATCCGGATAAGCACAAGTAAGTTACCAAAAAAAAAAAGACACTTAGCCTACTTATAAAAAAATAACTTGCATTAAAAACCATTGCATCACTTGCATTAAAAGCGTTACATTTTATAGCCATACCGATGAAAGTAAAAGGTCGCAAAGAGCAGCAACAGCTCGACCCGAAAGATTATGGGAGCACGCAGTTATTCCTTACGAGATCGAATCGAATTTTAGCGGTAAGTATATTTTTGATTATAAATTTCGCGTTTTATAACATTTTAAAAAAATCTAAGGTAACATCTATTTACAGGGGAGCATCGAGCCCTGTTCAAACAAGCCATGAGACACTGGGAAAATTATACCTGCGTCAAGTTTGTAGAAAAAGGACCGGAACACATAGAGTATATCATCTTTACGGAAAGATCTTGCGGGTAAGAATTAACATAGACTGTTTTAAACAGAAATTATAATTTGTTAGCAATTCTTCCATTTCAGATGTTGCTCTTTTGTTGGCAAGAGAGGCGGTGGATCTCAGGCGATATCGATAGGTAAAAACTGCGATAAATTTGGCATCGTGGTTCACGAACTAGGTCACGTGGTTGGTTTTTGGCACGAGCACACCAGACCCGACCGCGACAATCACGTTCAGATTATTACCAAGAATATCATGATTGGTAAGTTGTTTTCGATCGGCGTAAAAAAAAAATTTGTCATGGCGATTGATGAGCATTTGAACATTTGCATCTTTTTGAATCCTGTAAGGCCAGGAGTATAATTTTAACAAGTTGACGGAAGAGGAGGTTAATTCTTTAGGTCTGCCGTACGATTACGCTAGCATTATGCATTACGCCAGGAACACTTTTTCTAAGAGCACTTACTTAGACACCATATTGCCTCAAGAGGAGCCTCACACGAAAAAACTTCCCGAAATCGGTCAACGCATTAGACTGAGTCAAGGAGACATCGCGCAGACCAACCTCTTATATAAATGCCCGAGTGAGTAGCTAAAATTATAACATAACCGATCATAGGAAGAAGGTAGAAAAAAAAGTACATCTATAAATATCCGTTTTTCCCTTGCAGAATGCGGTAGGACTATCCAAATTCCCAAAGGGATTATCTCGTCTCCTCAACAGGCTTCAAACGAAGGTGTGCACTGCGAATGGAGAATCACCGCAACACACGGAGAAAGAATAGTTTTCAACATTACGGAATTGGACATCTTCGAAACTCCTAAATGCGACACGGATTTTTTAGAGATCAGGGATGGATATTGGGTCAAGTCTCCCATGTTGGGTAAGTGCCCTTGTTACATAATTTTTTTTTTTTTGTTACGTCTTCTTAAGCATCTTAACTCGTTCAAGGACGTTTGTGTGGAAGCAACACCATACAATCTTTCGTGTCTACATCCCACCGTCTTCTGGTTATTTACAAAACTTCATCTAAGCAAGTCAACCATAAAGGATTCTCCGCCAATTACGAAGGTTAGGTTAGCTTCCGATCGATCCGACTTTTACGACATATCACGTGACTTATTAATTAAAGTCGTAAAATTTCACCGGAATTTTTATTTTTATTTATTTTTTTCCGGTTTGACAGCGGTGTGTGGCGGTGACGTGGTTTTGGAAGAAGGCATTCTGCAGAGTCCCAATTTTCCAGAAGATTATCGTCCTAATAAAGAATGTCTCTGGCGTATAACTGTGCCCGCTAGTTATCAAGTAGCATTACAGTTTCAGTCGTTTGAGGTGGGTCAGTTTTTTTTAATATTTAAACGAATATTAGTAATATATGGTGCTAATTTAAATATTTTAATTTATTTTCAGGTGGAAAATCACGATAACTGCGTCTACGACTATCTAGAAGTTCGTGATGGTCACGATATCACTAGCAAACTTTTGGGGAAGTACTGTGGATATAAAGTACCAGACGAAGTCGTCTCGTCGGGAAACAAAATGTCTATAAAGTTCGTTTCGGACAGTTCGGTTCCGAAAGCCGGCTTCTCTGCCAAGTTCATGAAAGGTGAGTGACGTCATGCGATTTACGTACTGCGCCACCTGTGGATTAATTTCTATGCCGAAATTTTATTTTATTTTTTATTTTTTCTAGAATTGGACGAATGTAAAAATACGGATCACGGCTGCGATCACGAATGCGTTAATACGTTAGGAGGTTATCGTTGCGAATGTCACATAGGTTACGAATTACACTCGGACGGTAGGAAGTGCGAAGGTAAGATGTCTTTTTTTTTTTTTGTTCTAATTTAGCAAAACGTTAGGCTATACTTATCCAGATTTGCAGATGCTTGCGGAGGCATCATCGAAGACATTAACGGAACCATCGTGAGTCCGTCGTTTCCCGATGTGTATCCGCCTAATAAACATTGCGTGTGGGAAATAATGGCACTGCCGAAATACAGAATTACGCTGAATTTCACGCACTTCGACTTGGAAGGGAATAACGTAAGTATGCCGCTAAATACGTAATTTTCGTTAAGGTTCGAACACTCGACTGAATGCCCTTTCAAAAAAAAAACAGCAAGATTGTGAGTACGACAGCTTACAGATTAGAAGCAAATTGGGAGAAAACGAAGTTCGTAAACACGGGGTATTCTGCGGATCGCATCTTCCTCCTACCATCACTTCCGAAGGAAATAATTTGCGTATCGAGTTTAATTCCGACAATTCGGTTCAGAAAAGTGGTTTTGCAGCTATATTTTCCACTGGTGAGTAAAACGCTATCGTAACTCGTAGAATTTTATATAAAAAAAAAATAACATTCTCGAATATATTTTAGATCGTGACGAATGCGCCACCAGAAACGGAGGTTGTCAGCACATCTGCAAAAACACTTTGGGTAGCTATATCTGTGCTTGTCACAACGGATACGTCCTACACGATAACAAGCACGACTGCAAAGAGGGTAAGAGATTTCGTTTAGTTGATAAAATGTCTTGTCGTTTCGTACTGATAAAAATTATTCTTGTTAGGAAGCTGCACACATCAGATAAACAGTCCCGTAGGCGAAATCAGTAGTCCCAACTATCCCGACTTCTATCCTAGTAAAAAAGAATGTGCGTGGCTTTTCACCGCAACACCGGGACACAGAATTAAAATAGTAAGATTTTTTTTTCTTTATCACTGACAACTGTTTAAAGCGTGTTAGTCACGTTTCTACAAAGATTTATCGCTTTTTTTATGGGATAGATTGATAAGGGATGTTTACTGTTACAGATTTTCGACGAATTTGAACTAGAACCGCATCAGGAATGCGCTTACGATCACATCGTAGTGTACGACGGAGATAGCAACGAAGCGCCTACGTTAGGAAGATTTTGTGGCAGTAAGGTACCTCATCCAGTACTAGCATCCTCTAACAGGATGTACATGATGTTCAAATCCGACGCTTCCGTGCAGAGAAAGGGTTTTAAAGCGACGCACAAAACAGGTGAATACAAAATTTAAAACAGGTTTGAATATTATATACTGCATGCTGACAGTTTTATTTATTTTTTATCATCGCAGTTTGCGGGGGACGACTGGTTGCTCATCAGACAGTGGAACATCTGTATTCTCATGCAAAGTATGGCGATCAGAATTACGATAATAAAGAAGACTGCGACTGGTTTATTGTAGTGAAAGATAACGGTCGGGTACGTCTCTCTTTCCTAACTTTCGAAGTTGAGCACGAACAGGACTGTGGTTACGACTTCGTCGACGTTTACGACGGTCTCGACGACTCGTCGCATCTCTTAGGAAAGTTCTGTGGTAATAAAGTCCCACCGGAAATGATATCGACGGGCGATTCTATGCTTTTGAGGTTTCGTTCCGACGATACCATCAACATGAAAGGATTTTCGGTAGCATACGCGGAAATAGAATCTTACGAAGACGACGACGACGACGACGACGATTTTGTGGATTAAAAAAAAAATTTGCAAAAAATTAAAATAAAAAAATAACAACAACAACAACAAAACTGTACAGCCATTTGATAAAGACATATTTTTACCGCAGTAACCGCAGAATTTAAAAAAAAAAAGATTTTTTTGTTTGTTTATTGTCAAATACCCGCATTGTCATCACCGAGGAAGTAAGTGCGAGAACTTACCCCTTAAAGGGTCCATAATTACCAGAAAAAAAAAATAAATGAATAAAATAAACTGGACCTCTATTCTTCGAATTCTTCAAGCAGTAGGCGAAAAATGTTAATCATCTAGTCATTGGAACCCATCAATCGTCTTTCCTCTCATTCTTACATTTTACTTCCGGACACGTTATGTCCAGTGGTGTTTTTGCTGGGTTTTGATACATTGGATGTAAATTATTTGTAAGATGATTTGAAAATAAAAGATTTTTCATATATTGAAAACATTCCTTTACTCTTACTCTTCTTTACTCCCTTAAAATATAAAATATAATTTTTTTATTTCTTCGAGAATATATATATATATCGGTTTAGTCTTTTCAGACTGCAACTTCGGACAGTTTATACAACACTGTTAATAAAGGGAAGGGCGAGAAACAACTTGATGCAATTAACTCTCTCTAAAGGTTTCTATTCAACTAAACTAACTTTGGCATCCTTCCAATCTTCACTATGTAAAGATTCTCTCGGATGGTTTCTATTATTAAAAAAAAAAAAAAGGGCAATTGAGAATTATGGCGTCATCCCAATTATTAATAATATAGATCATAAAATCCTTAAAGTTAAAATAAAAATATGCGTACACACAAGAAAAGAAAGAAAGAAAAAAAAAAAAAAAAAAAAAAAAAAAAAAAAAAAAAAAAAAAAAAAAAAAAAAAAAAAAAAAAAAAAAAAACATACCTGTTCATACCCGACGAGATCAGATAAGGCACGATCATTGGCCCATTTTGAAACGACCTCGTTTGACCGGCCAACCGGTTATTCGAAATCAACCGAAAATGGAAAGAAGATACTTACCGTGCCTATCGAGTTTTCGTTTCAAGATTATGAATTTTTCATCGGAAAAATTCTCGATTGATTCAGAGTCCATCAACCTCTGCATCCGACATAAAAAAAAAAAATAAAAAATTTTAAATTCGATCCGGTGACGTACATTTGATATTATTATTACTTTTTTTAACCGTACAGAGCAAATACAATTTTTTTTTTAATGAAGGAAAGTCGATAAACCAATCGCAGAATGTTAAACGTGTATAAACTATAACAATTGTTTCCTATTAGAAAATATAAATGCATCCAGGTTATTTCCTACGGAGGAGTGTATTTTTATATATGTATACACGCGTTTTTTTTACTTTAATTTGTCTTATGCACTTGGCCTATTTAGTTAACGAGTTATAATAGTAGGATAGATGAAGAGGAGGAGTATAGGTGACGTAATTGGTGGTATATATAAGTCACAGCAACTCGATAACTTCGTTATCATCATGAAAACATATATCATCATCAAGGTGAGTTTGCATTACGATATCAGAACCTTTAGGCGGTCTCGTTTCCTTTAATCTCGAATTACTGCGCTAGTAAAGTGCCGCATCAGCTAGCATCCTCCCTTGATAAATCGATGCCGAAATTTTGTTGCAATAAGTTGAATGTGTGTAGTACGTACAGTACAGTTAGATGTGGTACGGACTTTAATTAGTAGGCATCCAGATATCGATCGTGCTTGAACTTTTCCATTTTGTAGTAACCTCTTTCGTATCTAGAAAAATCGCAATAAATAGTTTTTCATGTTTAATATTCCAAGTTCGTCCTCTTGCCTTCGGCTTTTGTTTTTTTTTTTTTTTTTTTTTTTTTCTGACTCGAAACAATTCGGATAGCGATTAAATTCTTCGACAATATTGGCTATCGCCAGCCACAGATTTTTTTTTTCCACCCTTAATAAACGTGTTATTTTTTGTTATTTGTCTCAAATTATCCTGTTCTATTTTTAGATAAAGAGGTGAGGCGTGGTAATAGTTCGTAAATTTATTATTAAACCGTTTATTACGTTTCGAACAAAAAACGAATTGTTTCTTTATAAGCACGTGTAGACTGTAGACCTATATAAATAGTTTGAAACCGTTTCCTATTTTAAAATGATTAAATCGAAATTTATTTTGAATTTGTTTTTCCTGCAGATTTTGCTGCTAGTGATATCGGAAGCCAAAGATGCCACAAGATGGAGACGATCAACTACTAAATTACCTAAAATGGAATTTATGGAGGCGTTCGACTTTTCCGATTCCGTTCCTCATTATCATCCTATAGAAATCAATCCCACCGGAGGAGGAAGAGGAGGAGGAGGAGGATTTTTTTCGACTTTACGACTTTTGGGAAAATTCGGAAGTCGTCTTTTCGATAAAGCTTTAGATCGAATTAACACGTGGACCATGGAATCGATATCGAAGCCCGTTTATGCTTCTCTCGATTCCTTACAACCGGAAAAATCCGGCAGATTACCGAAATTTCCCTTTGCATCCAACGATTTTGACGAACCTGTAAAATCCAGCAGTATACCGAAAGTTCTTTTTGCATCCAACGTTTTCGACGAACCTGTAAAATCCAGCAGATTACCGAAATTTCCCTTCCCATCTGACGATTTCGACGAACCTATAAAATACGGCAGATTACCTAAAATTCTTTTTGAATCCGACGATTTCGACGAACCTGTAAAATCCGGCAGTATACCGAAAGTTCTTTTTGCATCCGACGATTTTGATCGACCTGTAAAATCCGGCAGACTACCGAAAATTCTTTTTGAATCCGACGATTTCGAGGAATCCGCTCTGCCTTCTACACACGCCGTAAAGTACGAATCCTTTGAAGAACCTTCTTATCTAGAACTCGTTAAGAATTGGTGGAATCCTAATTGCAAGTATTGTTACGGCGATTACGATTTGCTGGAACATTTACCAACATATAGCAAAAAGCCAATAGTTAAGTTTAATTATAATGAAAAAATTCGATCGTATCCCCCTAGAAACAGAGTAAACAGGAAACCCATGCGTTATCAGATAAAGCAGAGAAGACCTTTACGAATGTTACCCAAACAGAATAAAGTCCATAGGAATAATAAGCCTGTGTGGAATCCTATAACGTCTTCTAAGGATTATCTATCACGTCAGAAAGCGTTCGAATACGTCCAAGAGTCTTCCGGTTCCATTCCAGTTGTGAAAAAATATCCAGGTGATATATTTCCAACTGCAAAGAAACACCGGAGTAATGTGTTTCCAGCACCTATTAAGTATTCGACCAGCATCTTTCCGGAAACAAAGCACTCAAACACTTTTTCAGTAGTGAAAAAGTATCGTGAAAGCAGCAGCTTTCCGGAAAAGAAGTATCCCGGCGATGGTCTGAAGATATTAACTCCGCCCAAAACAGCATTCCATCCTCCTACCATTACTACTACTACTACAACTCCTCATCCGTCCACGGCAACTACTGTTACAACTACAGAAACGAAAACTCTCTCTTTCATGAGTAAACGTCGCAAAACGACTACATTACGACCATTTAGAAAACCTCAATATTATTGGAAAACAATCAGAACAACGAAGTCGACAACACAACGGCCTATACTGGAAACATCTACGGAGATAAGTTACAGCGTTATTAGAAGAGAATTGCCAAATAACGATACACGAATCGTTTGAAGGATTACCAACGATACATTTTATCTAAACTTTAACATTAATTCCACTTGCCGACGAGCCATAAAGGACTCAACAATGCCAAAAGCATGTAGAAAAAATAAAAAGAATTGCGTGTGATCACGGAACGGTATTATTTTAAGTAGCAATCTATTTTCTAATTATTGAGGACGTTCAAATAATAAAGGAGTATCAATATAAATATTCAAATCATTACGGATTAAAAAAAATAGGAAGAAAAAAATTGTGGACTAGATTATGCATCCTTGACACGATAGATTAATCTAGTTTATTATTAATTATAGTTTTGGTTTTATTGTAAACGGTAAACAAAAGACATTTTTACACATGGTTGTTAATATATTATCAAAATATTGCATATATTTTATGTAATAAAATAAACTGAATTATTTTTGAAAAAATATGTTGAAAATTTTTTTTTAAGTTAAGAGAAAATTTTAACTGTAGTTCTGTCCAACGAAATAATATGATTTTCGAACTGAAACAAAATGTTAATTTTACGTCGCATTATTGAATCGCGAATAAAATAAATTCCTCTTAAGATAACGCGAATCAATTTTACAAAAAGAAATTAATAAACATTTAGAGTTTCTCAGATGGCTATATCTATAGATCATCAACGACATTGACTTTTGAACTTGTCACGTGTTTTCCCAAATCGTTATAAACTAGGAGTTTGATTATAAATGTTCTTTTACATAAAGAACTTCTACCATGGCAACTCTAGGAGCTCGATTATCCGAAATGGAAGCTATTCCCAATGGATTACCCGTAGACGGATTAACCGAACATCCCGGTGTGGCCGAAGTATTTTTATTTACTTCCGAATCCGTGGGAGAAGGGCATTCGGGTAAGTGAAACACTATAAAAACACTAAGATTAAGAGATTTAATAAACGGAGATTAACCGAAGAGGGATATAAAAATATGTGATTATTTTTCTCACTACGAAAAAACAACCTAATTAAATAATGGAGTAAGTAGAACGGATTAAAGTATTTACTTCTTTTTCTTTTGTTTTCAGCTTATATATCCATTATGTTTCGAGTCGGAAGAATCAGATCATGTAACACAGTTTTTTTTAAAAAAACAATGTGAAGATTTAATATTAGTTTTTAAGATTTCCGAAAAGACATTAAAAAAAATTGCGTGAATCTTTGAAATCTTTATCATGTCTTTAAATCAATCATATTCCGCGATTTACCTGTAATCTTTCTTTCTTCAACGATAAAGTTTTCCTTCTTTGCAGAATATTAAGGACATGTAGATATAAGCAAAAAAGTTGTAGAGAGACGATTATAATTATTAAAAAGGCGATATTGTCTTATCCTACATTGATAATTGTCGACAATTATCAAGCATTTTAAACATCATAAATATTTGATATATTGTTTCCTTATATCGCCATTGTTATTTTCTAATTAAGTTTATATCAAACTCGCTTTGATTTAGTTCTGTAAAATATAAACGATTAAAATTAATTGCGCATTTAGCGAATATCTTTATCACATCATCGTCGTCTAGTTTTCTTTTATTTAGCTGCTATCTGTAGTATAAACCGAATACTTACCAAATTTAATGGAAATATTTTCTTCTATTACTATTATTTTTTTTAATTAATATACATTTTAAACCGTCATTTTAAATTTTGTCTTTGTTCCAATTTTCCTCATCCACACAGCTTCCATTAAAACTGAATCTCTTCGTGATCGTTTCTATTTAACTTACCTTCTTTATAAAATCGATATAATTATTATTGGTATTTAAATTATATAACGTTATATAAAATTTTAAATATTTACAAAAATTATTCTAATTTATTCTTCAAACCTATGTTCAGAAGTCGTCTGCTTTTTCTAAACCGGAAAAGGTTATGACGTCATAGTCGATAGGGATGACGGATTTTTTATTTAAATTATATTCTTTCGCATTTTTGAGAAATAATGATTTAATTTAATTTAACTAATTAAGAAATTTCTTACGTTCTTTTAAAAGCAAAAATAGGACAAGATATCAAAGTTTATGGAAGCATTTGACCTTACATTATAGTCCGATGCACTTCGTTGAGGCAAACGCCTCCCCTCGAAGCGAATCGCCATTCAATATATTTTTTAAACAATAAAATATTTTTTTTTTAATCGTTATTTAAAAATGTCATTAATTTTTAATTTTTGTTTTGTTTATTCAAGATAAAATGTGTGATCAGATTAGCGATGCTATTTTAGATGCACACTTGAAAGAAGATCCAGATGCTAAAGTTGCTTGTGGTAAGTTGTTAATAAGAAAAAAAAAAATTTTTTTTTTTTTGAATAACTTTTTAGTTTTTTTTTTTATTCTAGAAACTGTGACGAAGACAAATATGGTTTTAGTCTGCGGTGAAATTACATCTAACGCCATTATAGACTATGAAAAAGTAGTTCGACAAACTCTTCGCGAAATTGGCTACGACGATCCTTCTAAAGGTGAGATATATTTTAGCAATAGCGCAATGGTCTCGTTCGCGAGCGTTGCGCCAATTCGCACTTCCTACAATAGCAATAATGCGCAAGAAGCAGATCATGTCGCATTTATTATCTTACATGCTCTCCTTAGAGAGTAGATCATATGCATCTTGCCTATATTAACTATATCATATATTAATGTGACGCAAACAAATGCGATCGCTAGCGACGCAACAAAGCGGACGCGACGCGACGACATTTTGATTAATCATTCGAAATTGGAGCTTGTCATCTGTATCATTTAATTTATTAAATACTACAGACTAAATGTCTTCCCTTTTTTTTTTCTTTTCTTTTTTTTTAAGGTTTTGATTATAAGACGTGTAACGTAGTGACTTCGATCGATCAACAAAATCCAGAGATTGCACTAGGAGTTCATCAAAATAAAGATGAAGATAACTTGGGTGCTGGAGATCAGGTAATAAAAAAAGGACATTAAATTTTTAAACACATTGTCCTTGCAAAGTTAATAATTAGGTACAAGTCATACTTATTATAAACAATAATTAACACTGGAAACAGGAAATGTTCTAAGTGCAATTATTTATTTTTTTCTGGAAGGGTTTAATGTTTGGATATAGTACTGATGAAACTGAAGAAAGTATGCCTCTGACAATAATATTAGCACACAAATTAAATGCTAAAATATCTGAACTTAGAAAAAATGGGGTGTTATGGTGGGCTAGACCAGATTCCAAAACACAAGTGAGTAAAATGATTATGTAGAGATAAAAATAAATATTTTTTCATTGAGTGCATGTATTTGTTTTATAGGTCACATGTGAATATTATTTTGACCATGGTGCTGCTATACCTATTCGTGTTCATAATATTGTTGTCAGTGTCCAGCACAGTCCAGAAGTCTCGCTAGAACAACTTAATTCAGATATTATGGAACATGTTATTAAAAAAGTTGTTCCTTCTAAATATTTAGATAATGAAACAATTTATCATATAAATCCATGTGGAAAATTTATTATTGGTGGTCCAATGGTAAAAATTAAAATTGTGTTTTAGTTTTGCCTTTTACTACAATAATAATAAAAGATACTTTTATAGGGTGATGCTGGTTTAACAGGAAGAAAGATTATAGTAGATACTTATGGAGGTTGGGGAGCCCATGGTGGAGGAGCTTTCTCTGGAAAAGATCCTACAAAAGTGGATAGATCTGCAGCCTATGCAGCACGTTGGGTTGCAAAGTCCCTAGTGAAAGCAGGACTATGTAGAAGATGTCTAGTTCAGGCAAGTTTTAAATTAAATTAAATTAATAGTATTTCATATTTGATGTAAATACTAAATTCTTTGCAGCTGTCTTATGCCATTGGAATATCTGAACCATTGTCAATTGCAATTTTTTCTTATGGGACATCCACTAAAACATCTAAAGAGTTAATAAAAATTGTCAAAAAGAATTTTGATTTACGTCCTGGAAAAATCATCAAGTAAGTTGATAATCTTTTTAAATTGAAGCACATTATTTTCAAAATATTTCCTATTTATTCACAAAATAAATAAATGAATAAATATATATATTAAACATAATGTAGTTTTTAGTTAATTTAATTTTTATATGAGAGGAAAAATTGAAATTCTTTAAAACCAAAATTTTATTAGTTATTTATATAAAAATTTTTATATAGTTATATAACAGCAAAAATAATGAAAAAAAAATTATCATCATGCATTTTATAGGAAGCCAAATATTTAAAGTATATTGGATTTAAGAATATTTTTTAACATCAGATTAAAAATATCAAAAGAATGAGTGAATTACTAACTCATTTTTTACAGATTTCAGGCAATTTTTTATGATAAAAATAATATTCTGGAATTAATTTAAAGTTTAAAAATATTTTACGACTAAGAAATAAATGTAAATCAAGAAAATTCAAGACATTTCAATGCTCAATTCTAACATAAGAAATTAAAATACAGAAGCTCCTCATCTTATATAATATTGCAAAGAAAGCAAATGTTATATATGTCAAATTTTACATAAATTGAATTTACTAAGTAAATTATTACATAATTATTAAAATAAAATTAAAAACATTATAGGCTGTATAATGCAAAAGATATAATCTTGTAATATGATGCCCAAATATAGTTTATTATCACAGTACATATTTATGACTTACGATGACTTTACTATCATCAACATGCTTAACTCTCAATAGAGCAATGTCACAAATATTATTGTAATACCACTATATAAAATTGTACCAATTATAATATACTAAATTAAAATGATGATTTCTTTAAATATTTACACACCAGATTTTTAATGCAAGTTACATTAATCCAAGTTGGATTTGCATAAATCGGGAAAGCTCCTGTACTTAAAATTTTATCAAATTTTGTATAATAATTAATACAGTATTTGGAAAGAAATTAAAGAAATGTTTAGAATACATAATACTAATAACCATGTCCTATAAAAATATTTCAATATTCAAATTACATATCCATAAAATTAAACAATATTCAAATTTAATTTTATGGATAAGTTGTATTTTATTAAATATTACATTAGCATTTTACTCTAAAAGATGGATTATCTAAATTTATTTTTAAGCTTGTTATAAAATTATTATCGTTTGTACAATCTAATTTTTCTTACATTTCTTTTTCATCTTTTCCAGGGAATTAAAACTAAAAAATCCAATTTATCAAAAAACAAGTGTATTTGGCCATTTTGGTCGAAATGATTTTCCTTGGGAAACACCAAAGAAGTTGGTTATTTGAAAATAAATTTATTCTATTGTAAAAAATATATAAATTTATCTAAAACAATAATATATCTTAAAAACATTTGTATAATTCAGTTATTCTTATTAGATATACTTATGTTTAACATATGCAAAGTTTTGTAATGTTACTCAAAATATTGAACATATTGTTATTAATTAAATTTTATAGATTTTATATAGTGGTTATAGGATATTTTTGGATTTTTCTATAAAGTGCAATGTTTCATTATGACTGAACCATGCCAACTATTCTTCTGTCACTTATTTCATCTTCTTTTAGAGTGAAGAAAGTAATTTTAGGAAAAACAAAATGAAATTATCAGCTAGATATAAATTTACAACTGATACAAATGATATAATTAAAGCTAAGATTTTATGATATATCTAATATTTTTGTGTGTGTAATTTTTAGTATATTTTAAATTAGGGATATATCTTCTTAATCAAAAATAAAATAATCCATTTTAACAGGTATCATTAATGCAATTATATAAATAGTTTAATATTTTATTTGCTTTATGCAAAACATGATTCAAATAGGTACAAAATAAAATAAATATAAATATTTAAATAACTTTTTACACTTATATTTTAGCGTAATTGATAAAACAATTAAAATACTTTAAATAATTTTTTTATCTTATCTCTCTAACAAATGATGTTCTTTGTGAGAGAAATAAAAAAAGAAATGAAACATACATGGGTCAAAATTTAATTAAAGAATAAACTTATTTGATTAAATAAAAATCTAATAAGTTTAGTTAGTTCATCTATCTTTTATTCAAATTTTAAACATACAAATTAAATGCTCTAAATTTTTGTTAATATGTCACAGTCTTAAATGAAAATGAACTAATTTTATTATTATCAAGATATTAAGTATACAATTATAAATATTTATTAAAGAAGATTGTAAGCTTATCAACCATTTTGATATAAACAGTACAGTTAAATTCAAAAACCATACGAAGATTACAGCAAATATTTACATTAACAAGTAAAACATTTATAATCTTTAGAAGTATCAAAATTTTGTTTTTTAACTTAAAAGTTACTTAGTACATAAATATATTGAAATTATATTTCTTAAATATACAAACCAATTGAAAAAACAGGTGGAAATACCACAAACTTTTGGAAAGGCTAAAGTCAACTTTAACATGAGGAAACAAAAGGAAACAAGAATATCAAAAGAACATAAGAGAACGAAAGAAAACCCCAGAAACCGTGAACAATAAGACCTGCAAAAAAGAGAAACAGAAACCTATAGGAAGAACCTCAACAAGAGGAAAGGAAAAACAAACTTATTGGAAGAATCTCAACAAGAGGAAAGCCGAGGGACACTAATAACAGCCATCAAAGCTGTTAGGGAAACATCAAAACCAATCTTAACAAAAAATACTAATAAGAGTCCTCAAAACTGAAAGAATCAGGAAAACTACTCAACATAATACTACCAACTGTTTACTATACTTCACAACTTAATAGAAAATCCCAATTGCTCAATGTATCCTACAGGAAGACCAATAAACAAAATGTGCAAACTGTAAGGGAAGGGTGGGCATTATGGGCAATAGGAGGGTCTGAGAGTTGCAATAGAAGGAAAAGACAATTAGAAACGAGTACCAATCATCCAATCCTGACTGCTATGGCCATAGCAGAGGAGAACAAGTAATTATCCAATCCTGACTGCTATGGCTATAGCAGAGGAGAACGAGTGGAAAAGAAAAGTTCAAATTAAAGGACATATCAGCAACTGTTAAAATAATGAATTCATCAGATACCACATTTTTCAGATCTAGACTTCTCACTTAAATATTTTTATGTTTTCTGAATCACACAAGGGATATATCTGGCAGCAACCACTTTTTAAAACCCATTAGTGGCTGACCAACATCCCATTTCCAGCTTCTCCATTCCCATTAGTGGGTGACATTCATGGGGTAATCAGAAAGCTGAAGAATAGGGTTCAATGAATTACATTGGTAGCCTATTGAAATCCAACCTTAAATTTTTCACCTTATCATGGGTATTGTCAAGTATGATAAGTTCTGAAATGGCCATTGCCAAATGTATTCCTAGTGAGAATAGACAGCATTGTTAAAACAGTATCTTTACCAAAGTAATATCTTTTGACAGCAATGGGGTATATGAAATTGAAAACTGGATTCTGCAGTAATCCTTAATTCCTATTTCTCTTACAACTATCCAGCCAGTTAGAGCTTTCAGTATATTTGATCTGCTGCATCAATGAAATTGAACAACCCTGCTCTAGAATACAGTAAAGGGCAGGGCCGCCGAAAGGGGGTGACATCCATGACTTTTTGTCACAGGCCTGGCATTGAAAAGGGCCCAACTGTCAGGCCCTTACATGTTTTATAATGTGTCCAATAGTTCACAGACCACCGCCAGAGTGCACTGTCTACCACTCAAAGTAGTCTTGCCAAAATAAAATATTTTATATCTAACATGGTATGTAATGTATCGAATTTTGAATTTATTGTACACATTTTAAATAAATAATTAATGTTTAATTTTAATTTTATATGGTTTTTTTTTATTTAACCAAAGTAATGTACTTTTTTAAGTGAAACCTGGACCACAGACTTGACATGGACCTGAAAATTTCTCTCAGCAGCCCTGGTAAAAAAACTGAATATTTTGGTCATTAATAGATTATTAATTTTTGAAATAATTATTACTAAAAATAAGAACTTTGATAATTAGTTTTAACTAGATAGTGAAAAGTTTCAAATATAGTATATATAATATATTTTTAAAAAATATAATTATTGAAACAAATTATAAGTATTTTTTTGAAAATTGGTTGTATAAAATGAATTTATTTCTATAAAAAAATAGTTATACATAAAAATTTTATCAAAATTATTGTGCAAAATACATATATTGTGACCTGTATTTAAAAAAATGTTATGCACTGCATAACTATACAGTCATTAGTTCCATACCATAAACTGTAAAAACAATCCTCATATCATATAAATATTTCATTAAAATTTTTATACTGGCCAATAGAAAATATTTAAAATTTAATATTTATTCAATTTCAAATTTGCTAAGGTTAAAATTTATAAAATATATATTTACAAAATATATACAATAATCTCAATATGTTTAAAGAACTAATACAGCATTAAAACTAACTGATGTAAACAGTTTTAACTGATTCTAATCTAAATACTTAAAACTTAAATATTTTAACTAAACAAAAATATACTTGTTACATAAAACCTTTTACAAATCCAGTTATGGTACATATAAATATATTAAAATTCAATATAAAAAATATTCATTGATACTTAACCACTTTAAAATTAAAGGAATTAAGATTCATTATATGAATATCTCTTAATATTAAGATGTTTTAAAATCACTTTTAAACAATTTATTTAACAAATCAAATTAATAAAATAATGTATGCTTAAATATACATTTATATATCATATTAATAAACATATCAATATGCTTGCAATAAATTTTACAAATTATTTCTTTATAATTTACTAGGCTTAATAATAATAATCATAGGTGATCAAAATATTAAAAGTATTAAGAATAAATTTGTAAATTTTGAACTATTTAAATTGTAAGTATCTTAGTTATCATATACTTTCAGGACTGATGAACCTTTTTTAAGATTGCATGCTATAATTAGCTAAATTTTTGCAAAAATTACTCTTTGCATCCCAATCTGAATGAAAAAAACAATATGTCAATTCCAAGTTTTCGATCCAGAAAGTTTGCCATCATACCACTTTGGCACACATGCCATAAGTTTACCATCCCAAACTTATTTATATTCAATACAACAATTATTTCAATTAGAAAAATTGAGTTAAATATACTTCTAGTTCCAATTGAATCAATTTTTATAATTTAGTGAATCTATATGAATAAAAAATTCATAAAATTTATTTGAGATTTTCAATAACTGAATGAGTTACTACTATAAATCATCATACAGTAAATTGAATTACAAAATATTAAAAATAATTTTTAAAATTTGATATTTCTTTATTTTAGACAGAAATATAAAAAATCTTAATAACAAATAACAAATATAAAGTTAATTTTGATTTTGCCATTTATTTTTGAATATTAAGGATTTAAATTTCTCATTCAACCTAATATTTTTATAAATTATTATAATTATTACTATTACATTATATAACTATATATTCAATACCAATTGATTTAACATTTTTTAAAAATTTTATTATGAAATCATTTAAATTCTATTATTTTTCTGAAATGTATTTTTCACCAAGAAAGGAAATAAGAGGAATAATTATCCAAAGACTCAGATCAAAGCAATAGGCCATGAATTATAAAATATTTTAGGATGTCTTATATAAAATAAACTCAAAGTTTTATTAGAGAAGTTAACTTTCAACAATTATATTTATTTTATGAACGGTAAAAATCTCTCTCTATTCTCTCTCAGATAAATTAATTTATAAAAATTTTGAAATTTATTTGCAAATAAATTATTTTCTGGTAAATAACTAAATTATTGTTACAATAATTAAATGTATGGGTATGTTTTAATCAATGATTTTGCCAAAATTTTTATTTCTCTGTGTAAATTAAAAACATTTGCATTATTTATAATAAATATATTGTCTATGTTATCTAATACAATCATAATAAGTTTTAATTTTTCAATGAGTTAGTGCTTTTCCTTAATAAAAAATTTTTATTTTATCAACTGTAATTATAATAAAATTTTGCACTATTTATAAAATTTCTCAATTCTTTCTACTGCAGTTTTATTAAGAATTGTTCTGATATATATTTTTAGCATAATCCTAAAATAATTATTTTTTTAGAATATGATACAATAAATATATCTTTCATAAAACAAATAAATTTTTAAATCAATTGAAATTTTATATATAGTAATAATAGTTTATTAGTATTGGACGACGCAACGACAAGCATTTGAGGTGTTGTATCGACGTAAAATTGGAGAAAAGTGACATTTGGGTTCTTGTAAGGATCAACTATTATTTGAAGTTTGTATCGGAGGTGGAGGCAGTAGAATTTAAATAGAATTTAAGGTTCTTTTCTTTGTGAATAATTGTTTGTTGAGATTTGTGTTAGATTAAACAAGTTTTGTTGATTAATTGCTTGTTGCTTTATTATAGTTTCAATAAAGCATTTATTAACACTTTTGTAAGTGTCTTGGAGTCTAATAAATTTATATTTTCTTATTATCTAACTTGTTTGAGAATTTATTCCAATTATTAGTGCAAGTTTCTAACCCTAATAAACTTATATTTTCTTATTATCTAACTTGTTTGAGAATTTATTCAATTTCTTAGTGTAAGTTCTAACATCGTTTTTGTCCGTAAGTTTATTCAATTTATTAGTGTAAGTTCTAAACATCGTTTTGTTTGTTTACACTTAATCGAGTACTTTTAGTTTAAGTTCCGATTTCCGTTTTCGTTTCGTCGATTAGACATTACGTTATTGTGTTATTGTTTTGTAGTTAATTAGTATTTAAGTTAGAACTTAGTTTAAGACCTGAGCTCAGGCCGAACTCTGGATTTGCAGAGTTGCTAAGAACAAAACCTGAGCTCAGGCCGAACTCTGGATTGCAGAGTCATTAGAACCATTAGGTTTAGTTGTAATTAATAGTATTGAAATTCGTTAGAATTAGCCCGTTAAGCTTAGTGTAAGTAGATAGTATTGCATTCGTTCTAATTCGCGACTTTGCAAGTAGTGCTCTACTATAGCCATCATAATATCCAAAAGGTTCATATACTCACCAGTCTATATTTCTGTCTGCGTTTCGAATTAAAAATGTTTACTTGGAGGAACACTGAAATTCCTAATGCTATAATAACTTGTGTGAAGTTGGCCCCCACTCTTGTTTGAATTTTGAAAGTTTCTTTTGCACTCGTTTCCACTTAGTTAGCATCTTTTGCACTTTTAATACATCCCTACCCACTTGTGTGAAGTTGGCCCCCACTTTTGTTTGAATTTTGAAAGTTTTCTTTTGCACTCGTTTCCACTTAGTTAGCATCTTTTGCACTTTTAATACATCCTCACCGTTTGGCCCCATGAGCCAAAATAAATTCGATGAGACTAAGCATACATATACTTCTTTATTGATTTCATTAATTATCAATCACTTCATAATTTATCTACCTATGCATTGAAATATCAGAATTTACTATCAGTTATTTTAAACAAAATAGTTCTGTTTCTAAATACAAAAAGTATTATAAGATATTAATCTGTACTTATTTAACCATATTATTCTACCGTTTGGCCCCATGAGCCAAAATAAATTCGATGAGACTTTATTGATTTCATTAATTATCAATCACTTCATAATTTATTTACCTATGCATTGAAATATCAGAATTTACTATCAGTTATTTTAAACAAGATTGTTATGTTTCTAAATACAAAAAGTATTATAAGATATTAATCTGTACTTATTTAACCATATTATTTAATATCACTTATAATGAAAATAATATATTGTTTAAGTTTGTTAATTCTTAATCAATTAAAGAGCGCAATAATTTGACTATTTAGTATTTTCTTTCATAAATCCCTAAACAAACAGACGCTTAAAATACTAAATTTTAAGTTAAAATATGAATATCACTCAAAAAAATTTTTATTTTGTAATAAAATTTATTACGTAATCGTCATAATTGTTGTGCAGAGGACAAAATTAAATAAACCATTATCGATTAATCCATGCAAACGGAAAATTTAATATTTTCATTGTAAGTTATATGATTAAGCATTACTGCAATACTTTTGTGTATATGATATGAATATACATTTTTTTTTTAATTTGATAATTTTTGTCCTATTTTGAAATTATTTCTATAAGTTAAAAATAAATAAGTGCTACTTTATTAACATTATTGCAATACTTTTGTGTATATGATATGAAAATACATTTTTTTTTAATTTGATTATTTTTGTCCTATTTTGAAATTATTTCTATAAGTTAAAAATAAATAAGTGCTACTTTATTTAATCGCGAGCTGTTCCAGTAATTTTTTTATATATTTTACGCCCCCTTTCCAATCAGCGAGATTACTAAGGGAGCTTTCCAGTAATATTTAGAGGAGCAGCTTTAAAATTAAATATAGAAAAAATTCATTCAAACGTGTTTTAATTTTTATAAATAAAATTTTTAGAGATTACTAAGGGAGCTCTCCAGTAATATTTAGATGAGCAGCTTCAAAATTAAATATAGAAAAAATTCATTCAAACGTGTTTTAATTTTTATAAATAAAATTTTTTAAACAAATTTCTTCTTAATAAAAATTTTCACTTATTATTAGTTTACTCTAAATTCATGAAAACTTTTTGAATATACAGTTATATTTGACAGGTTTTTCTCCTTTCTACCGGAAAAAGTTAATTTTTCTTAATAACTTTCCTTCCAAAACACCTTAACTGCAGTGAAACATATATGGAAGGCGCAACATATTTCATGATCAACTAGGAACATATCGTTGAGAATAGTTTTATTTAATATATTCTTTTTTGACATGCAAATTACTATTTTAAAAAAATCTATTTTAAATAAAATTTTTTAAACAAATTTCTATTAAGAAGAAATTTTCACTTATTATTAAGAAAAAATTTTCACTTATTATTAGTTTACTTTAAATACGTGAAAACTTTTTGAATATACAGTTATATTTGACAAGTTTTTCTCCTCTCTACCGGAAAAAGTTAATTTTTCTTAATAACTTTTCTTCCAAAACACCTTAACTGCAGTGAAACATACAAGTATATGGAAGGTGCAACATATTTCATGATCAACTAGGATCATATCGTTGAGAATATTTTTATGAAACATATATGGAAGGTGCAACATATTTCATGATCAACTAGGATCATATCGTTGAGAATATTTTTATTTAATATATTCTTTTTTGACATGCAAATTACTATTTTAAAAAAATCTATTTTAATCTATAAATAATTAGAATTGAACGAAAAAATTATTGCATTAATCTTCCATAAGTAGCTTATGGAACGGTAATAGAATAATTTATTTTCTACTATTGTATTAAAATAAATTATTTCTAAACATCTAGTTTTATAGATTTCTCTGTTATAGTCTATCTTGAAAAATAATAAAGGCTTAAATTAAATGTGTTCGATTTCTAATAAATGTTAATTTTCATATAAATATGATTGAATGATTTCAATAATTTTCATATGCTATCTTAAATCCCTAATTTTAAAAAAACTTTGCTTGTTTGTTTTGTAATTTAAATATCTAACACTGACTGTTTGAGAATGTTTAGTGATTAGCAATTCGGAAAATATAATATTATATTTTGATCAGATTTAAATTATAATAAATAATATAATAAATCAACAAATTCTATTTTTAAATATTCTATACATTAAATTTTATTTTTGATGTTAAACAGAATATGACGACGTTTAGTGATTAGCAATTCGGAAAATATAATATTACATTTTGATCAGATTTAAATTATAATAAATAATATAATAAATCAATAAATTCTATTTATAAATATTCTATACATTAAATATTATTTTTGATGTTAAACAGAATATGACGAAAAAATATATAATAATGAAAAATTCTATGCTGTTGTCGCAGACATCTGAAAATTGGAACTTTCTAACGATACCATATTTATAGAAATCGGTACAGTGCGGTGGTTAGACTGAAAAAAAGACATTCAACCAGCCTGGCAGCAGCAATGTTTGACTATTAATATATATAATGTTTTCAAAATTGATATTTTTAGTTAGCGTTTTATATCTTTCATCGTTTGTTGGTTTGTCTATTAGTTTATATAATTGTTTCGAGCAATCTCAGAAATGATATATTCTACGAAACTTTAAGTTAACAAACATTTCAATAAAATAATTTAATAAATATAATAAGATAAATTATCTTAAATTTCAATGTATATAAATAAAGACTTCATTATATTGATGTAACCTTCATACTGGTAGATCAGTTCTACTGAAAAGCAATCACAAAAGCAGATCATGTTCTATACGGCGGGAATAAATTATGATTCCTTGATTCAAAAGTAGAGAACTACCTTCACACTGGTAGATCAGTTCTAATAAAAAGCAATCACAAAAGCAGATCATGTTCTATACGGCGGGAATAAATTATGATTCCTTGATATATTCATCTCCTGTGATTTAGTTTATGTTCTCATGAACTGGCAGTCTCATCAGGTAGACTCGAACGTATTTTTATCCAATTTATTTTATTATTTGATATAATAAAAATATCATAGATACCAGAAATAAGGGATAAATAAATATTTCAAAGGAAAAATTACTTTCGTATTGTTGATTTTATGGAATAGCATTAGTAAGACTATATAAAATAAAAACTACATGAAATTAATTGAAATATTATGAAAAATGAAAATACAGGTGATAAAATATAAATCCGATAATATAATAATAACAACAATAAGAAGAATAAATTAATAACAATAATAAAATAATTAAATATTAAAATATGTAAATAGTGAGGAAATAAAAATTTTATAAGTTATAGAAATTTAATGTTATTCTTCGAATCCACAAAAGTTTATAGTTTATAAAATTATCTTAAATTTAATTAATACAATAAGATATATAATTTAATTTAATAAGATATTATATTTATTAAATTATTTTATTAAGATAAATTATCTTAAATTTCAATGTATATAAATAAAGACTTCATTATATTGATGTATTATTAACTTTTAAATTGATTTCATAGAATTAACATTTAATAATATTGTGGGACACCAGGGGGCGTGATATAATATTTTTATAGCACTTACAAGGAGAGGGCAGGGTCTGGGAAATGAACTTTGGAATCAAACTTTGTGTGGCAAACGTCAGGATCTGACACCAGTCGATTTCGTTAGAAACGAAGCCGACAAAACAGGCGGGTTTGCCTAGCGGATAATGATGTGGGCTAATATTATGAGTAAGGATGGAGACGTGCTCAAGGAAACAACGATAAACAGCTCGAACGGTTATCACCTTGGATCTTTATTCTAGACTTGTGTGAACAACGTCAGGATCTGACACAAGTCGATTTCGTTAGAAACGAAGCCGACAAAACAGGCGGGTTTGCCTAGCGGATAATGGTGTGGGCTAATGTTATGAGTAAGGATGGAGACGTGCTCAAGGAACAGCTCGAACGGTTATCACCTTGGATCTTTATTCTTGAGAGAGAGAATTACAACGTATCCCATAAAGGGGAGGATAAATATCTTGTATAACAGAAGGATCTTGGTAGATCTTGCTTTAACACAATTTCTAATGCACGACACTTATTATCTAGAGTGCAGAGTTCTTATTGAAATCTTAGTCCCCACGGGGACATACTTATAATCGTTGTCCGGTCTTCATTTCCTTGGCGGTCAAAAATAGCAATCTGTTGTGTTAAAGTTTCAAAAAAACTATATATTAGGAAATTAAAGATTCGCCGCCTATTAACGGATGATTAAAATACGATTCTAAAATTCCGTTCCAAAACTTTATTGACTTTCAAGGTAGTTTTCAAAATGGCGGCGCGCACCGGTTTCGATACTACGTATGGAAAAATATTGTGCTATAATTTCGTCGTTTATTTTCTGGACACCTGCATCAGACAGAACTGCAATAATTCTGGAAAGTTTTTTCTACTGGTCGTCATCTTTCGATTGGAACTATTTCCATTTATATGACATTAATGTAAAACCATATTCATTTTCATTTATTTCTCTCAGCTGAAAACATTAATGTAGGTTTACGTGGTATTTCTAAAATCTGAAAAATGGAATATATGCAATATCGGATATGATAACTTATAGTGTATATTTGGAAAAAATATTGAACTTACGTTAGAATATTATTTGAAAAACACCTCCGAACTTGTATAGGGAATCATTAAATGGCGTGCGTTATTACCAGAAAGTTACAGCGCATCTGCGGATTTTGTCTTTTTAAAGGAACTATAATTTCAATTAAATTTTTATTCTTTAATTTTTAAATTATTTATAACAACAAATAATTTTGGTTGTCGCAGACATCTGAAAATTGGAACTTTCTAACGATACCATATTTATAGAAATCGGTACAGTGCGGTGGTTAGACTGAAAAAAAGACATTCAACCAGCCTGGCAGCAGCAACGTTTGACTATTAATATATATAATGTTTTCAAAATTGATATTTTAAAAATATCAATTTTCAAAATTTTGCGTTTTAAATCTTTCATCGTTTGTTGGTTTGTCTATTAGTTTATATATTTGTTTCGAGCAATCTCAGAAATGATATATTCTACGAAACTTTAAGTTAACAAACATTTCTACGATTTTCTGACTTAAACAACTATCTTATTCATTAACTTTTAAAGCAATTATTGTTCATTAATTATTAACAATACAAAATTTTCATAGAATGTGAAGTAAATCAGCAGATACCACTGTGTGTAGGCTAAGTTTTCTTCAGTAAATTTAACAATTTATTCAGGTGTGAGATCCGTGAAATATCACTTATGTTTTATTATTCTTTTTATAATGATCATGTATTTTTACTTTACTAAATGTTTGCATCATTATATTTTATGTTAATTATGTTATTCGATTATATTATTATAGTAATTATATAACCAGTTACCATAGAATGTGAAGTTAATCAGCAGATACCACTGTGTGTAGGCTATGTTTTCTTCAGTAAATTTAACAATATATTCAGGTGTGAGATCCGCGAAATATCACTTATGTTTTATTATTCTTTTTATAATGATCATGTATTTTTAATTTACTAAATGTTTGCATCATTATATTTTATATTAATTTATTAATTTATTTTATGTATTCGATTATATTATTATAGTAATTATATAACCAGTTATATTAATCAATTTACAATATTATTTTGTCAAATTATTATATCATTTAAACTTTGTAATTTTATCAAACTTTGCATAATTTTTATCATTTGTTGAAATCAACGAAATGAAAGTTAGTTTCCTTTAATTCTTCCTATGTGTCATTATTTTAAATAAACAAACGGGCTGATAACCACCTGGACAAGGTGTCATTATTTTAAATAATCAAACGGGCTGATAACCACCTGGACAAGGAAGAAGGCCGTAAAAGTCGGAGGGAGAACAAGGAACTAATTGCCAACACACCAACTGTGGCAATATTAAAATGATGTCAGTCTCTGAATCAACCTCCTCAAAGGAGAGATCAAAAGAGAGATAAGAAGAGAGGGGGAAGAGAGAGATGACGACGAGTAGTCACTTGGAAAGTAACATTTAATCAGTGAGAGAGGGAAATTGTCCCCTCTGAAGAAAACAGTTCCAACTCGTCGGACTCAAAGGTATGTAATGCCAAGGAGCGATATATCAACCCGTTTGCAACCCATTTATACCGCTAGGTCAATAGACGTAATTCGGCTTGCTCATGTATAAATTAGTTCGTTTCTTTGATTTCCCTCCTCTTAAATTGCAATCGATTTAATGTTCATTTAATTGTTAAATATCTTATTTAAATAAATGTTTTTGTATATAGAATTGCCTGTCTATCGTGTGCTCATTCTTCCTTCAACCCGGATCCCCCTGTGTCCTTACTCGCGCCCGTTAATAAACGCGCTCGCAAAATTCTGACATTTTGACAATTTAATAATATCGACAACAGCGCCACATTGCGGCAGCCTCACACAAGAGTGACTTTATTTAGATCTTTCAGAGTAATATTCGAATTCAAGATAATGTTATATTCGCACAGATATAAAGTAAGTAAAGAAATTACAAAGGAAACTTTAACAGATGATTTCGGTGCATACGTCACAATGCCGTAACACAACCCAACGTTACAATGACGGCGGCATCTTGATCTCTGGTTAAATCCAGATTAATATTAGACATAGAAATCCAATGGATACCAAATATTGCATTTAATAAATTATATGGCAAAATGATTTTGTTCGAATTTGGAATGTCTTCATCAGATCCCATGAACTCTTAATGATGAAACAAATAGAAAAGAGCACATCGCGATGACGTCATACAGGAACACCAAAGAGGTAATAGTAAAATACTATTGATAAAAGATCTGGCAATTTTATGATTTAATAAATTCAATAAAAATAAATAATTCTTTCTAGTTGTAATTCAGTTAATCTGATTCATAAGCATGAGGTTTATTGAAATGAAATGAATGCATAAAATAATTTTTCAATTAAAAAATATTCTTATTCCGAACACAATGAGAGATCGGTAAAACGATTGATTTTCAGTAAGTATTGTTCACAATGTAAGAGCATTGTGAATTTCAATGTTCTTTCAAATAAATCTTTTTTCAAATCTATGAGAAGAAATGTAGATTCATAAATTTGTGAACCCTCTGGAAATTATGAAGGTTGTATTGAAAAGCAATTGAATGACTGAGACCGTAGAAGAAATAAATATGCAAATAATCAAACCAAGTTTTTCCTAATATAATATTTGTTTTACTCAATTATACGCAGGCAACATCGGGCCGCTTTGTCATTTTTAATAATCTATATATATAAAAGCCCAAGTTTGAAAAGAGTAACGCTATTTAAGCGATATTATTGGATTACGACAACCACATGATACGCCTAGCTGGCAATGCTATTGGATTAGCAGTCTCATTGTACTGTACGATCACATGATCACTACGTTTGAATGTCATGGCGAATGTTGGCTGCTATGCTGTCGTACTGAAATTTGAAGAATATATTCTAAGGTATGTTGTGTTATAGTTTTATTTTAAATGCATAGTCCTTATTTTAATTCGATATTTATCGTATTACCTGAGTTAAATGGAAGAACTGTGATGTCTTGGCTATAGGATCAGTCACAGATGTGCAAGCTGCTCCAAAAAGAACTATTTTTGACGGCTTGCTATATAACATATCGAATAAGTTCTTCATACCAACTGCAGGATCACACTAAGAAAAAGAGAAAAAATAATATAAAATGAAGAAAAACTGTTTAAATTTCAGACTAAAATAATACACTGATGGAGTATGCATTAAAATATGTACAATATCAAAATAGATAGATGAAAAAAAAACGGCTTAGAAGCATTTTTTTTATCGCAGTCACTTGGAGGCGGTTCTTCTTGGTTGCAACTTCCGAAATGGCAAAAAGTCTGAATTTGATTCCAGAACTGATAAATTATACATTAGTTTAGGATATAATGTTTTCAATTTTTTATGCCAACAATAAATATGTAAGTTATATAAATATTTATATTTAATCTAAAAATAAAGCAAAGACGACTTTGTGAAAGATTTAAAAAAATGAATAAAAATTTCTTGGGAATAAAAATAAAAATAACTTTTCGCGGCTTCAAAATTTCACACTGTCGAGATATCATAGTCATTAATGTTCAAGAGAAAATTGCTAAATAAATGCAGAAACTTCTTTGCAAATAGTCATTATCCGTCGAAAATGTCAACAGAAAACAAAAAAAAAAAAGATAAAGTTTACGTTTTATATAAAGATCGGAAGAGCGGTTCAGCAGGAAAAAAAAAGATAAAGTTTACGTTTTATATAAGTTATATATATATATATATTCCTCGATTTATATTTCCCGAATAGATTTCCTATTTTTCCCCTAAGTGCTTCTGTATTTCCCTAGACAGCTGCAGTGTTATCCCTGCATATCCCCGAATAAACTTCATGCTAAATTCGATCGAATAGCAGTTTATTTTTGACTAAGAAAAAGGCAGTATAATTTTTTTTTGTTTATTTTTGCCGCGACGAGGAAGACAAAAACAATTTTCTGATCTTTGATTCTTATTTCTGTTGCATTATGTTGCTGTTAATCTTACGTTAAGCGGATTTCTGATGATAATTTATAAATCGATTCTGCTCTATCTTATAAATCTTGTAGTACGTACAGTATATCTCTCTCTCGCATATTTCCCAGCGTTACATTATTTTCTTTCTGGTGTCAAGGCTTCTAAACGTTAATTTCTTTTAAAGAATATCACAGAAGTAATAAATGTTGCATTGAATTTATCATCTTGTCCATTCTGTTTAGGTTTGTTATGTCGAAAGCCCCGTTGTTATGAATTTATTATATATTAAAAAATAAAATAATAATGGCAACACTGTTCATATAATAATGATAATTGTAATGGCAACATTGTTTGTATCAATAAATAAAATATTTAAACTGGAAGTTGATTAGAAGTCACAATGATAGAAAAATCTTTTAAAATTTTTCTGAAATGACGTAGAATTCTGGAACGATATTCATTTTTTTTTATAGAATCCATTAAGGTCTAAAACTGAAGTATAATGAGGTTTATACTTGAAATTTGAAATGCATATTATGCAAAATAATGTATTGGAAGATGGAAATTCTTATATATCGTCAAAAATATTAATTAATCAATTAATTAAAAAGAAAAATGATAATTAAAATTGATATTACGTCAACGTTAGTTCGAGTTAAATCCTCAAGGAACAAAGCGCGCCACGCCATATAGAAGGAAAAAAATGAAATTAAAAAAGTTTGAAATAATTTTAACAATCCCTTAATATGTATAATAACTATTAATATTTAAAATTTAAGATCTCTAAGTTTCATAGTTTTGAAGTTTTAACATTGACATATAAGTAAGCTATCATTATAGATTAAAAATTGTTTTTCTTTTATATATTTTTTTCAGAAACTGGTAACAGATGGCGCTCAGACGAAATTTTATCTTTGACATTTCAATAAAGTTTTTTTTCGTCTGACGAATAAACTTTATGTTCGCTTCTTTTCAATTACATATAAATGTTTTTCTTTTCCTTTTTTCAATATTATATAATTTATTCCCGTTTCGCTTTTACGAAATATGGATATTAAAAGAAAACTGGAATTTAAAAAAAAAACTGTCGATTACACCGCATTGTAATTGGTGGTATTTGTATCCATTTGCTTTTAGATAAGAATATATTGTCGAGTAATTAGTCTTTAATAATAAATTAATTAATTTTACCCTCACTGGACAAGTGCTGAATACTGCATATAACATGATTATGAGTGGAGATAAATGTATGACGTCACCAGTTGTTATGGCAACCAGCCGGGATTGCTGCTTTCTAGCTAATGGCAACGCGCCATCTGCAACAGTTGGTAAAAGACGCGGAACTTATTTTTGCTTCAATAAACAGCTAAACTTAAATTATTATTTTTCTAATTTTTCTTACCGAAAATTTGCTTTTGCTAAATATTTTTACTATTTCAATTTTCTATCAGAATTTTTTTATTTTTAATTTCAAAAACATGCTCTAATTGTTTTATACAAAATCTAATTAAATTTTTTAAAATAACGCTTTAAAATTTAACACTCGAAAAATTGCCCATCAATGCGATTAAAAATTTTTTAAAATTTATTTTTAAAGTGAAAATAAATTTTAAAAAAATCCAATTGAATTTAAAAAAAATTAAAAATTCAAATATACTGGTAAAAATTCAAATCAACCAATCAACAAGCAAAACAAAAAATTCAAATTTTGTCATTTTAATGCATCTTATATGATTCGTTATTCAGAAGTTTTAAATCGTATTATTAATGTAAATAAAGTATAATTAAATTCCTGTAATCTGAACAGACAGTATTCGGAATTGAGTTTATCTATCCACTCGAGTGTATTCCTATCTGTTTGAAATGATTCCCTTTCCTTCATTGTGAAGCTGATATATATACTGTACTTGATTCTTTTGTCACTTTGGTATTTCAGATCAATCAGATAGTATGCTGATTGGATAAGGTGAATATAGAGTTATCTGACAGGTTTAATCTTCTTGTTAAATTCGTTTCTATATTACTTATCACACATTGTCCATTCGGTATATTCATTTACGAATAATTTCGTCTGTATGAAAGTTAACATAATAAAAGAAATTCATATAATTTGCCTTTTAATATTTATTATTCATTTATTCGTCAGTTTTTGTAAAATGAAACAAAATTTATATTCGAAAAATAAAAAATAAAAAAAAATTAGAAACAATAAATAAAACAAATCCAATCAACTCGACAGAAATTCAAATTTATTCAAAACATCCAATCAGCGCATGAAAAAAATTCAAATTTTATTTAAAATATCAAATAAGAATATCTTCTTATGTTAATTATTCAAAAACGTATTTTTTTCTCCCTGTATTATTTGTGTAAATAAAATTAAATTGTAGCAATATAACTGAAATTTAATTCAAAACCCGGATAAATGATTTATCATATATCTTTTTTCCCTCTGATCTGGGAATAGAAAAAAGTAAATTAACTAAATACTTTCTTGGCCAATTTATTCACCTTATACGGAATATTGTCTGTTAAAGCTATTGCTTGTCTTCGATCTAAACAAGTTTGTAATATCCGTGTCGAAACGTGAGTGGAACTCTAAATGTACTACTTTATTCGTGGTAATTTACCTTCTCTATACAAAAATACTGTGCTCTTTTTTCGTCCCAAAATTTTTTTTTTATCAAACTAAAATGTAGAGTAATTAGCACGAATCTCAGATTTTTCCACTCCATTTGTTACTCCTCCTCTTCTTTAACGGGAAAAAAAAATTAATTTTTATGAAAATTAAACGGAAAATTAACTCTTAGAATTCAAGCAAAACAAAAAAGAAACGCAATTTCATTAGCTGAATTTTGGTGCTTTTTCAATAATACATCATTTTCCCTTTCTATTTTTAACGTTATTAGTTTTGCTATACAGTATTAATTTTTCAAAGAATACTGTATTTTATTTATAAAAGTTGTTTTGCACTTTAACAAAAATCAATATAAGCAACAAGTTTTATAAATCTATTTTAAAAAAAGTAAATTTAATCTTATTATGCCATTGCAAAATATTTTTTATACAGTATACACAATTGCAAATTCTGATTTGCTTTAACGTTTCATTGCTTTATTTTTTCCTCATTTTTTTGCACTCTTTGCATTACTTAAATTAAGAATTGTAATTTGTGACTTTATTTATCTCTAGAGTGCAGTTAAAAGTACTACAAAACAGCAAAAACGTCCGACAAATTAATCTCCCAAGTCCTCTAATGTAAGAGGGTATTGGTTTAAATCTTATTTAAACATATCAAGGAAAAGTGTTTTTTTTTTTTTTTTTTTTTTTTTGGTTTAAATCTTATTTAAACATATCAAGGAAAAGTTTTTTTTTTTTTTTTTGCTTCGGATTCTAACCTAAAAAATATGTACTAAACACAGAATTTTAGATTGGAAAAAATAAATAAATAAAAGATCTTGGATGTTAAAAACATTTAAAACCTAGCAACAAATGAGATTTGAATGATTCTCATCCAGGGTCCGGTGCATAACAAATACAGTAACTTTATATGCTTCTATTTTTAAAAATAGGGAAAAAATTCTGGATAAATATCTAAAGGCTACAAAGACATATCCAATTAAATGAAGACTAGAAGACAACTGCCTTTAGTATATCAGTATTCGTTCCAGTGGCATTACTGAGAAATCGATACAAGTCTTTTGGGAATTCCCACCATTACTATGTACCTTATAGTGAAGTGACTGTTTGAATAATTACTACCCACTATATAAACACGGCTGTAATTATTTTGATCCTATTTTGCAAAATTTAAGGCGTGGTATTTTAATATACGTAAAATTGTTCGGTTCGAGTATGAAGACTGGATGTTATATAATATATTCCGTGCTTATATACGGTATATACACACACATATACTGTATATATAAACTTATTTATTTTTAAAGGACACAAAATGTCAATAGATTATCTTCTGGCGATCAATAATTTACCTTTGACTTTTAACTCAACAATTAAGATGAAACCGTACTCCCGTCACGACATAAAAACTTGACTGATGTTTATTGCCTAAACATGACAGTCACAATACGTGTAATGTCACCTGCAGTGAAATATTTTCGCTAATGATGTTTTGCCAGAAGAATAATCAAAAATAGGAAAAACATAAATCCGGATATTTCTTCGCTTTACCGTTAAAAATAAATAAATAAATAAATAAATAAAAATTTGCTTCCAGAGATTATTTTAATGCAATTGTTTTGTACGCGTAGCAAAAAATTTTTATTTATAGCCTATATATAAACGTGAGATGATGTTATATTTTTTTAAAATTAAAGTAGAGGAAAATTCTAGGATTTAATCAATTTCACTACGAGGAATTACTCTGACAAATTTTGAATTTTTAAGTAGATTTTTTAAAATCCCGTTCGGATTAGCGAAGATTAAACCGAAGTTTTTAAATGTTTACATTGATTTTTATTCGAGTTGAGTTATTAAAAGATTTATTCGGATTTATTATTTTTTTTTACTTGAATAAAAACTGATAATAATATGCATTGAAATGTGTAATTTTTTTTATTTTTTGTTATATGGATATTAAATTAGAAAATAATTCGTGTTTAGTAAGCCCGTCATTTAATTTTATGAGAGAAAATTGCTTATATTATTTTTCTCCTGTCTCTCATGAAATTTTATCATAAATGACATTTCGCATTTTTTTAATAATTTCTGCACATATTAATAAATAAACAAAGATTGAAACCATTTTGTTACAAAAATTTAAATATTCTCCTATAAGTAACCGAAAAATGAAAATAAAATTTGCTTCAATTTGTTCAATTTTTTCCCCCTAATAAAAATAAATTTAAAATTCAAATAGATCTATAACTAATACGAATAAAATTCAAAAATAAATAAATAAAATCTAGCGATTTATTTCATAAAGGAATAAATTTTTTTAAAATATTGTTAATATTTTAGATATTTTAACCAATAATAGTTTGGAATTTTAAAATATCAAATTCGAATTGAAACTAATTTTCTAACTGAAAGATGATTGGTTGAAATATCGTCTGCTCGTTCGGAATTTAAAATTTAAATTAAAAGAATGATTTGTTTTCCTCTTTTTTTAATTATAAAATGAATAGGTGAATTTACGCATGCTCGTTGGAATTTAAAAAGGAAAAAATCGAAACATCACGTGATACATTGTAAATTTTAAAAGCGCTCGCGTACTGCAATGGACCCTTATTTATGGACTGTTTAAGATTTAGTGTTTAACTTTTTTTATATATCCAAGATTTATCTAACCTATTTTTACGATAAATTAACCATTTATAAAGCGAATCAAATAGAAATTATCCCTCAAAACTTATGGACGTTTGATTGATGTTCCATTGTTAGAACTGCGGTGTTTAATTACGGCTATTTGTTTATCTCATATATTGAAACTAAAACTAGTAAATGATACGCAGTATACAAATTACTCCCGAAAACGTGGATAGTTTGAATAAGTGTTTTAATTAGCAAACATTTTAACACATAAACAAAAAGCAGCTTAATTACAATATATATCTTTTCATTTTTCTCCGATTTTTTGTTTTTAACATAATTATAAATTTAAAACAAAATTTCTACCAATTAAACGTTTCCAATTTATTATCATCATCCTTTTCAGTTTTTAAATTTAACCAATGGTAGTTCGGAATTTTAAAACTCAAAAGGCATGCGACGAATTTTTTCTTATTTTTTTTTTATTTGTAAAAGTTGACTGGATAGGAATTTAAAGATTTTCAAAAATTCAAAAATTCTTAATCCTTCGAGACGATTGATAGAAAAGTTCTGTCGACAAATGACGTAAATATTATTTTGCATGCCGAATTTTTGAAATTATATATATATATTTTTTAAATTGGTCGTCTGAAGATGATATTCGGAAGAAATATTAAAATCCTATTATTCAATATAAACCATGATAGTACTTTCCCTCGTTACTTCGGGGTTTCTGCCTTTTAATTCTTTACTTTTAACCAATTACGTCAATATAATATTTTTAACTCAAAACTCTGATAACATATCAATCTTGATGATGTTCGGAAATTATAAGAAATATGATACATACATTTTTATAATGAAATCTTTTCCAAATAAATTTTAATTAAAAAACATCAGGTACATAAGACAATATCTTTCTAGAAAACATCTAAAAATCACCATGTAACATAAACTTTAAGAATCGAAAACAACATATATGATTTTATATAAAGGAATCAAATATTTACAAAACAATTCTGATACAGAAAATAAAACTCAAAATGGACTATCGAGTGAATAAAATGTTTTTAAGAATAAACTGAATGATGATAGAATGTTAAAAAAAGTTTTCTTGTCATCATCAATCACTACATAATGTAGACAGACTACTACATTATTTCTACTTATATATATATATATAGGCCGCCTATATTAAATAAAGCTGAGAACATTAGACAAATAATGAGGAACACTAACATTTCCAAGAGACAAAAATAGATTTACATAAACAATGGCTGCAATATATTTTATAGGATTTACGTCAGACTTTGCTTTGAAGCACGAAGATAAATTTTATAAATTAATGCGAAAAATTATTATTATTATTATTATTATTATTTGGCTATTTAAAAACAAAAAATACTTTATAATTTGGCATTAATGATGATGTCAATTTGGCAATTATTTCATTTATGTTTGTAAATTATCTTTATTTTCTTTAAATAAAATTAATTTAAATAGCGATATTTTAATTTTTTAAAGAGTAATTATTGAAAAATAATTAAAATAATATTTTTTAAAATTCTTTTGAAGTATATTTATTATTAAAAATAAATTACATTTGTATTTTTTTCACATAAGAAAAAAAAATGTAATCATGATGACTGATTAGAATTAACATTCTTGCAAGTTTTCGTTAACAAATTAAGTTACTTTTTGCAGCAGTTTTGACGTTTTATAAAAGCCAATACATCTAATATAAAATGAAGCTACTGCTTATTGATTTTCAGAACCAATACATGCTAATATTCTTTGAGATTGAGGATGAAATATTCATTAAGTTTTCACTTTTGCATCAATTTTAAAAGATGATGTCAACTTCAACTATTAATTTTGTTCCTCTTCATAATTAAGATAAGCTATGTTTCTAAATGTAGAGAAAATCACTGAAACCTCTTAAAATCAGGCAATTTCTCTTTCATATATTATCATTATCATTATTATTAATATTAATTTGTTCAATTGCAATAAAGAAATATCCTTTTAATATTAATTTAAAACTTAAAATAAATATTTAAAATTATTCATTTTCTTTTGATTCTCTTCAAGATTTATTAATAAAAGATTCTTTTTTATTGTTAAGCTTGCATGTAGATGCTATAAAAGATTTTCAAAGTTCATGAACCAGTACTGGAAAAACATAATTGAAAATTACGCCAAACAATGCAGATACAACAATGACTTTTGTTACATTACAGGCACAAATCAATAACTGTATTTCATCAACAGGTTTGCTCTTTAAATTTTTTTTTTTACTTTGACTGTTGCTATGGTAACAGAACATTGATTCTTTGCTCAGAATTTTCTATTTACATAACACATTTTTAAGTATTTAAAATTAGAATCAATTTTGAATAAATTAGCAATAATAATTTTTAGAGAATTGATACATAATTTGCATTAAAAAAGAATTAGGAAGAATTACAAAATATCTTTATTTTTATGATTAAATAATAAAATTTTTATTAAATATAAAACTATTTTAATAAAACGTTATATAAAGTGTGAAAATTATTTCATACATATCAAGAAACATGAACATTTAATATATAAATGCAAACATCAATTATTTTGTAATCCCAAGTTGTTTGTTTATCTGAAGTTTTTATTCTTTTATTTATTTGTTTGTTTTTGGGATATAAAAAGATTTTTCAACACAAAAATTAATTTTGGAAATTGTTTATTATAAACTTTCTGAAAGTAATTTAATTGCTTATACTTTCTTTAGTTTCATGCCTCAAAACATACTTCCATGGCAATGGGAGATTTATAGACTGTCTTTTCGTTATTAGGGGCAGAGAAGGAAAGGTAATTAATGAACGACAGTCTATAAATCTCCCATTGCCATGGAAGTAGGTTTTGAGGCATGACACTAAAGAAGGTATAAGCAATTAAGTTAATAAGTAAGAGTATATGGACTCTGTGTAGTAATATTAACTTTTGACAGGTAGACCAATAAGGAAAATATTTTATTTAGGTGACTTAGAGTTGGATATACCACAGATAAAATAAAGATGTTTAACTTTGTAATTAAATATTAATATAAGTGTTCTGTGAAATTGTTAAATTGTAAGTTCTTAATTTGTTAAATTTTTAAGATTTAAATTTTGTAAAATGTAGTATATGTTGATGTTCGATTTATAACAATTGCGTTCTAAATTCGAGAACGAAAACTGTTGCTTTGATGTAGGAGCTGATGATGGCGTTTTAACGCCAAAAACGTTACTCAATAAAAATTTCATTAAACTGTACATTAATGTTTGGTCTGCTCACTGGTGTTAGTAGGATTATTTCTTGAGTGTAAAGCCTATTAGAGCAATAAAGGAGAAAAAGTGATATCCAGTGTATGCATAGTACAATATAAAAATTATTTGATTAGATTCTATAGAATATTTATGATCAGTGATCTCAGACGTCCCATGGACCACATCTGGCTTGCAAAGCAATTTTGTACGGCCTGTGAAAATGCTTTAGCTATTTGTTTAAATGCCATGAATGTTACAGTTGGAAAATTATTACAATTTGCCATTAATAAAAACTGTTTTATAATCTCATAATTATATAATGTGATTTTGATGTCTTTGCAAGAAAAAATGAAAGTAAATTACAAATAAATATTTTCCTTTCATTGTAATTTTGTTTAAAAATATTCAGCCCTTTATTTCCTTTTGTATTGTGCATTTGGCCTGCAAAGCAATTTGAGTTTGAGACCACTGTTTTAGATTGCACTTTTTTCTATACCACTTTTACCACTTATTTTCTATACCTTATTCTTATTTTTTTTTCTTATTTCCTTATTCTTATTTTCTATACCTTTTTCTTATTTTACCACTTTTTTTCTATGGTATAAATAAATGATTTTGCATTATTCAAAAAAACAAAATGTACTCAATGTGTAAAATTTTCAGTCCATTTGTCTTAATTAGTTACCTTACTTCCATAATTAATTTAGACTTGAAAAATAATAGTACAGTGAAACCCCGCTTGTGCGTTCCCGTATTGTACGACTTTCCCGCTTTAAACGTCTATTTTCGGAAGTCCCAACATATTCTTATACATGCAATGTAAAACTTTCCCTTTTCCTACGTTTTAATTATATAACGTTTTTATTATGACGTCATCAGAGTATACATGCAATGTAAATTTTGCATCTTCCTACGTTTTAATTATATAACTTTTTTATTATGACGTCATCATCTTCCTATGTTTTAATTATATAACTCTTTTTTATTATGATGTCATCAGAGCTTCCCAGTTTCGTGCGTTTTCCCGGCTCGTTCGACTTTTCGGGCCGGTCCCCGATGTTTCAAAATCGGGGTTATATATATTTGTGGGTCGGAGGTATAGGGCACACTATAATATTCATATTTGAGAAAAAATTTGTAAATCTGGAAATAGTTAAGTGGGTTACCATTTTATTAATATTCTTAATAAAATGGATATCATCCCATAGAATTTATTCCATTTGAGTTTTGATTCAATAGCATATATTTTTGTATGAGTACTTCAATAAGATATTTATTTTTATTTTTAAAAATAAATATTCTTTCTAGAAGCAAAAATTTTTATGGAAAGAAAACACATTTTGAAAATATAATTACAGTTGGTTCTCGCTATTCGCAGTAGTTAAGTTCCGTAAATTCTTCGCGAATACTGAATTAGCGAATAGTGAACCATTAAGCCTATGAGAAATATAGAGTTAGGTTCTTGTGAACCTTTCTTCAGAACATTTTCATACATGGTTTATTTGTTTTTTTTCTGTTTACAGACACCTTATTTAATTTGTATTACACTACTTACAGTATAAATATTTACAGTATATGCACTGTATAGTACTATATACAGTATAATAATTACAGTAACCTTTATTTAATTTTTAAAACATTAACTATGTAGTAAATAAAATCTTATTTTTGATTGATAGTTTTTTGATGTTGCAAGATGTTTGATATGACAGATGACACATTGTCTTTCTGAACTGCATTGAAAAACTGCGTCAGCTTTGTCTGCGTCACTTTTTGCCTCAGATCATCTAAAATTTCGACGTAAGGTGCAAATGCGCAGGAAGTTAGGCACCTAAATTTGAGGCTGCATTCAAGCATAGGGTCACATTCTTCTATGGGATCTGCGAGTGATATGAACAGGCTTTTGGCCTACCTCCGATATGTGGAGTGAGCAAAGATAGTTAATGAGAAATTTTCCGGCAACCCGATTCAGAGACTACATTTGGTAACAAACAACTTCCTTTCTCTCTATGCCCTCCGTCCAGAGAGAGAAAGGATTATATTGGTAACAGTATTTTCGCCGCTCGTCGGGAGTCTGTGAATAAGCATGAAAGCTCCGCGAATGACGATTTTGTGGTTACAAATAAATGTTCGTGAATAATGAGAATTGACTGTATTTTTAATTCTTTTATTAATTTTTCTAAAAATGTAAAATTGTAAAAGCTGATAACTATGGCTCTGAGGAATTTTAATAGTAAAACTCCTCAGAGTTATTTAAAATTTAGCTTCACTACATTAGAATTTAAAAAATATTTTTGAAACATTTAAAACATAAAAATATTTTTAGGGTATTAAACATGTTGATTCATCATTATATAATGAATTCAAAGATGAACATTTTGGCACAGAAACTGTGAAAAGCTTGCAGCTGTTAGACATGAGACGTAAAGATAACAATGGTTATTACTATTGTTGTAAAGAAGTATTATTCGGTAAGAACATATTTTTTAAATTGTCTCTTAGAATTCTAAAAATTGAATATTGATAAATTGATTTTTAAATTATACTATGCAGTTAAAGAAATAATTTTCTTTATCTTTTTTAATTTTAGACTCAATTTTCTTTAGTTATAAATCATATTAGTTCTTTATAATGTTTAATTATTTTTAATATATTATAATCAGCCACAAATTATGGAGTTTATATTTAAAATGTATCTTTCAGATTTTTTTTTATTAGATATTTGAATTAAAATTTATAGCATATAACAGATTATACAATAGTTTTATGCTATGAATATTTTATAACTCATAATTTATACCAAGGATTAGGTAAAATGGATACGAAACTCCCATAGGATAGCATTAAACTCGTTTCTGAAGCGCCCCTAGTGTATGCAGGAAAGAACTAAACGCATCACGTATAGCCGACTTTCAGGGGTAATCCCAGTCGTCCCCCACTTTATAGCTTTTAAGCTAACCTTTAACTCCTAAATTATTATTTTTATTAATTAGCATTAATTTTTTAATAAATATATTATTTTGGAAAGGAAATAAACATTAATTAGGAATAAAATAATTTTATTAAAAAAATTTTTCTAAATACGTTTTAATACATTTTTAAAATTTAGCAAATCTACACTTGTACCTTTAAAAATATTAATTTTTAAAATGACTTTGTCGTTAATTTGTAGGAATCAGTTTTATTACACACCATAAAGCCTTTTGAACAATATTTGTTCGTCGGCCATATTTAAATTCTACATTCGAAGAACGCATAAGACGGCAGATGATTACAATACTATTATGCTATTATTACACATATCTTCCAGCATCTCTGGGAAATCGGAAGAATGATATTTCTGATGTTTTCTTCTTATAATTGCTGCAAAAAGAAGCAGCACAACAGCAGTGACCACCGGACGCCATATTTTCACAAACACTAATGCCATCTAGTGGTTGCAGGAAACGGAGTTTTAAAAATCGACGAAGATTCGTATCCATTTTACCTAATCCTTGATTTATACTATGAAATTCCAATACATTGCCCTTCACCAATATGACATTTCCACAGCTCTACAAGCAGGAGTGTTAATATATCTTTACAAACCACATTCAGATTCTATATTACATACCTTTTAACCGAATAAAGGGTGTATAATATAGAATTTGACTGTGGTTTGTAAGGATATATTAATGCTCTTGCTTGTAGAGTAGTGGAAATGTCATATAATTTATTATTACAGAATTATCGTTGTAATGTGCTACTGATTTTTTTTTCTAAATCAAAATTTTTACAAATTTTTTTAACTCAAATCTGATTATATAAAGATTTGTTGTTGCTATAGAAAAGCTCTTGTTCATTTGTTGCATGTTACTATAATAGTAAGCAAGAATTTTTAATTAAAAATAAAGAAGTTCATTTAAATTTTGATCTCAGTAAATATTTTTGTTTATAAAACAAAATTATGTTATATTAATTTATAATGTATAGTCTGGTCCATTGAGAAGGGTGCTGGCTGGGTCAGTTCATTCAGTAAAACAAGGACAGGCTTTTAAGACTTGAAAAATTGTGTTTACCAGTTTTCATAATCCTACTAATTAATTGTGTTAACAACTTCAACTTCTTCAATTATTTTGAAGAAATTGAAGTTGAAATAGGAAGATAAAATTTTTTATAGATCCAAAAAACATGCTAAAATGGACAGAGGCAGCAACTGATGTGTCATATTATATTATTAGAAGAATCAAAAAAGAGAAATAAAAGTTATTTAAAGGAGGAGGTAATTTTGATTCATTACAAGAGAAGTCTAACAGATCAATAGAATTAGATGATTTTGATAAAGCTATAATTAGAAGATGAGTTCATAATTTTTATTTGCAAAAATGCAAGTTCCTAATTTATCAAGTATGTGTAATGATCTAGCTGAAAATATAAGAATTTTTCTTTAAGAAAGAAAATTTTTAAGAAGAATATTAAAAAAAAGTACTAGTATTAGTACTCCTGTCTTTCTTTAAAATTTAACTATATTTTACTTAGAGCTCTAAAATTATATTAATATTACACTTTCAAATAAATAAATTAATCCTTCTTTATTAAATTTAGAGATTTAATTTATATTTTAAATATTATATATCTATATACATACTGTAAATATTTATGTACACAATGTGTAATTATTATTATGGCTTATTCAAGTTGATTATAATTAAGTACTTTAATTAAATATTCATATTTCATCAAATACATTGGATTATATAAAACAGTAAGCTCCATATAATAGAAAATACATGATTAGCTGAATTTTGTTTATATTCAATTATTTCTGGCCCAATTAGAAAGATCACATTTCACCTGCTATATTTTTTGAGAAAACTGTTTGTGCACTACTCTAATCATCTACAGTATATAGAATTAGTGACTGACATAAATAGGAATTTTACGTACTTTTTGTTTAAAATTATAATACTTTCATTAGTTGATAATATAAAATAGTATAAAAATGTAATTATTATTTTATTAAAATTATTCAAAATTTCAAAATAACAATATTTCAGTCCTAATTTTAATTTTTGAATAAATTTATTTACAAAAATATATTATTATTGAGTTTGTTTACATTCATTCATTTCCTACTCTATTTGATCAAGCTATTATCTCCTGTCATGTTTTATGACTTTGTTCTTTGTCTGAAACTATTCACTATTTGTGAATAGTTTCAGACAAAGAACAAGGTCATAATATATATTATTATTATTTATAATAATAATACAGTGAAACCCCGCTCGTGCGTTCCCGTATCATACGACTTTCCTGCTTTAAACGTCTATTTTCGGAAGTCTGAGCATTTTCCTATACTTGCAATGTAAAACTTTGCCTCTTCCTACGTTTTAATTATATAACTTTTTTATTATGACGTCATCAGAGTTTCCGTTTCGTGCGTTTTCCCGGCTCGTTCGACTTTTTGGGCCGGTCCCCGAAAAGTTTCAAAATCGGGGTTTCACTGTATTATATTTTATGACCATGTTCTTATAATAATATTTATTAACAACTAAGCATTGTAAACAATTTGAAATTTTTAGGGCTTTGGAAATTATTGAATATTTGTCAACAACTGAATATATATTATCACATAAATAAATAATTTAAATAATAATAAAAATTTGTGGAATTATTCAATTAAAAATTTTCAAATTTGTTTTGCCCACTCTAGTATTTGTTCAAGTCAATAATGGAATGCACCATACTATATAGTCAGCATGATCATTTTTGTTTCATTCCTAATAAAAATGGCCATATTGATAAAAAACTTCTTCTCAAAATCAATAAAAAAATTCTAATTACAAAGTAAAAATTTTTCCTATTACCAGGATATCCAAATAAAGTTTGAATACTCGTTGCAAAAGTGTTAAAAGATAAAAATTTTGAACATCCAAAAAATAATGTTAAAAATATGTCTAACAGTGAAGAATCTATGAAAGAGATTAAAATTTTATAACTTTTCTGTTACTTATCTTACATATAATCATATTAATCAAAATATTTTTGTACAAATCTTATATATTAAAATCAAGAATTTTTCACTTAGACCTAAATTGTATCAGGGTTCTAGGCTAATGTTCTATTCTAATTTCTATTAGAATAGATCATATTTTTGAAAAAATCAGACTTATAGTTTAATCTGTAATCCATAAATGCAGCAGTCTTAATTACTATGGATTCTGCTAAAAAAAATCTCATCTTGAGAATCTCAAGAAATTTTTTTTTTTGCAGATTACTGAACTGAATCATTTACATACATTTTCATAGAGTTAGGGAGTTTTCTCTTTCAAGAAAAAATTTTTTATAACATAAATATCACTGCAAATACTCTTAGAAAGATTCTTGAATTGAAATGAATCAATTAATTGAATATATTTAACATTAACTGCCTTCTCAAATGCAAATTCCAGATAAACAATTGCTACCATATATATGGACTATTATATGTTGAGACTCCCCTTATGACAATTTACAGATCTGCAAATTGTCATGCAGACTGCCAATTTACAGATCTATAAATCTTAAAATATTAAAAACAAATACCAATCTGAATCAATTTAATATTTATAATTTAAAAAAAATTAAAGACTGATAATGATTTTAATCTATTCAATGAGTACTAAAGTGTTGAGTTTTTAATACAGTAAAACCTGTCTAAGCTGGACACTGTATAAGCCAGAAATCTGCTCAACATGGAAAATATTTTTATTCCTGAACAACTTCCATAGAAATATTGAAGAAAATATCTGTATAATGTGGAAACTGCCTAACATGGAAATGGAAAGCATTTTAAAATTTCACTAAATAAAAAAGCACCTGTATAAGATGGAAAAATAATAAATTTTTCTATCTTATAAACAAAAAATTGGTTTTGAATTTGAAATCATTGGTCTACCTGAACAAGGAATGGAAGAATTTTTTGAAGTATCCCCCTTGATGGAATTCAGACATTTATAGGACAGCTTGAAGACATTAATATGCAGGCAAATGCTGAAGAATATGTTAACATTGATAAAAACTTTTTAATAGAGGCAGGATATCAAACTATGAGTGATTTGTTCCTATCAAAAAGAAAAGAAAATTCTATAAATGAAGACAACAGCAATAAAAAAGGATTGGGAAGAGACTTTTCAGAAAAAGAAAAAAATAAGAAATTTTGCTAATGCTATGAATAAATTGGTTGTGTTAGAATTTTCTGACCATCTCAGTTGCATGTTAATTACTGAAAAAGTTTTGCAAATACATACAATAAAGGAAAGAGAAGCATGTTAAAATAAACATACAAAACAAAAAACTTTTGACAAAATGTGGAAAAGAAACTTTTGTAATTTTTGTACTTAATACCAATACTATATATAAGAACTGAATACTGAAGAACTGAAGAATGAAATTTTAAAATAAAACTTGTAGTTCAGTCCAACTTGTTGCATGTTTTTCTAATACAGCATATATGTCCAGTTTATAAAAACACCCTATGCATTTTATTATATAGGCTAATACAATAATTTTGTGCTATATTTTATTTATATATTACCAAAATATAAACTATTGCAATAACAATGTATTGTAAATGCACTGAATATCGTTTTTTTATGCTAGAGTGAAACACCAAAAACTGTCCATTTAACTTTAGCTGGCTCAGCTATGTTGCAAATTCTTTAAACTTTCTTATTGCTCTTAAAGGTTAAAGTAATCTAACTACTATAAAAATCAGCACTTGTGTCTGCTCACAAATGCTGATTTTTATAGTAGTTAGATTACTTTAACCTTTAAGAGCAGTAAGAAAGTTTAAAGAATTTGCAATATAGCTGAGCCAACTTGAGTTAAATGAAAAGTTTTTGGTTAGAACTCAGAAAAAAATTAATTAAACTACTGAAAGCAGAAGAAACTTGGGAGTTTCTATACCAGTGTAAACTCAACGGGGTGATGCCTAAAATCTTCTGGAACATAAAATTGCCAATAAAATCGAAGAAAGTCCTACAAAATACTAAAAGAATCTGCCTCAAAGTGGCAACAACTGATGCTAGAAGAAGAATGTTCAAACTAGCAGAAGAACAAACACGACTAGACCCGAATAAATACGGTATTAACCCAATGGAATTTGAATTACGATGGCCAGTATTACAAGAAGAATTAGAACAATTGAAAAAGAGACTTAGGAAGAAATACATCAAGAAGTTGAAATGGCTCTTCAAATGCCAATTAAAACAAAACAAACTAGAGTGAAACCTGTATAAGCTGGAAAACTGTCTAAGGTGGAAAAAGTTTCTGGTCTCTTGGGATTCCAACTTAGGCTTTACTGTATTTCCTAATCAATAAAATGATTTTATGACAAAAATTGATAATACAATGAATTAAATTAATTCTCTAAATACATTATTTATAAGGTAACATTGATCAATCCATTTGATATAAATAAAGAATTTGTTAATAGAAACCTTTATTATATAAAACTCACCCAGGTATTTGTGTTACAAGAACTGGCTTTACGTAACCATTATTTGTTGAAGTTTGATTTTCTGAAAGAAAATTAAATAAAATATCACTGATTAAAAAGTATTTTTTAAGCTGAACAAAATTTAATTCAAAATAAAAGCACGCTTTTAGTAAGAATTTATTAAGAAAATAACTGGGTTAACATTTACATCTTGAGAAAGCCATTGTCAAGTCCTAAAAAGAATTAATTAAATAGAATATACAAAATGGAAAGCAGGCAGTTCCATATTCTATAAATTTTAAACACAAATTCAATAAATAAAGTTAGATATAATATAGTGTGTCCCAAAAACTAATACCTATTTTTGTGAAATTGAGATTTTTAAAAAGTGTCCTAAGTTATTAATGTTTATCATGTTTAAAATGTGCTAAAGTGTACTAAATTTTTTGTATGTACAGGGTGTTCTGAAATTTTTATTTTGTTTTTCAAAATTAACTAACTATTTTGGTAGATAAAAAAAAAAAACAATTTTATGTTTATTTTTGCAATTCAATTATGATTACAAAAAAGATTTATTCATAAAAAACAAAATAAAGAAAAAAAGAGAATTATAAATCTTATGTCAAAACTTTATCAAAACTTTCAATGTGCTCTCCATCTGTACTTGGGCAAATTTCAGATATATCCTTAGCATTGCAAAACACATTCTGAAGCACTTTAGTACACTTTTAGCACATTTTAAACATGATAAACATCAATAGACTTGAGTTTTTTTAAAAAGTGTCCTATTTCACAAAAATAGGTATATACTTTTGGGACACCCTGTATATAAATTTAAACATTTATATACAAATTTATATAACAAAACAAATATCACCCAATTAATTTTAAAGTTTCTTAATAAACTTACTCTCTTAATTATAATTAAAATTATTCAATTTCAAAATAACAATATTTCACTCCTAATTTTATCAAGCTATTATCTCCTGTCATATTTTATGACCTTATTCTTTGTCTGAAACTATTCACTATTTATTAACAACTAATAATTGCAAACAATTTGAAATTTTTAAAGCTTTAGAAGTTATTGAATATTTGTCAACAACTTAAATTGTCTATATATATGATTAAATATATATAGAAAATTTAAATAACAACAACAAAAATTTGAATTATTCAATCAAAAATTTTCTTTTTTTTGTAAATTATTAATTTTAATAAAAATTTCCAATTTTTTTTGTCCATTCTAATATTTGTCCAATTCAGTAAGGGGAATTCACCATAAGTGTCCATTCTGGATCCTAATAATAATTGCCACATTTACAAAAAAAAAATCTTTCAAAATCAGCAAGAAAAATTATAATCAATATAAATTAAATATTTTTTCTGTCACTAGGATGTCCAAATGAGGTTCAAATGCTTGTCACAAGTGTTAAGAATTAACAAACTCAATTAAGTAAATAATGTTTTAAAATTTTTTAAAAATATGATCATTTGCATTTATTTCATAGAATTTTTCATTATTTTATTTTTCTTATATTTTTTTTATTGAATAATATATTAAAAATTTAATACATAAACTATTGAATAATATAAAGTGTTACTCATAGATGCTTAAACTTATATTCAATATTTTAAAGATACAAATGTTTTTGGCCATTAGGCCATTATCAGTTTACATACATTATATTAATGAATAGAATACAATTTAAAAATTTAACATAGAAGAAGTCATGGTAACTATGATAACCATGACTTCTTCCATGTTAAATTTTTAAATCCATTTTTTCAATTTTTCTTCCATGTTAAATTTTTAAATCCATTTTTTCAATTTTTCTTCCATGTTAAATTTTTAAATCCATTTTTTCAATTTGAATAGCCTGAAGATAGCCGTTGTGCCGAAAACGTTTGCTTATTAAAAAATTCTCTCTCAACTGCTAGTAGTGCTTTAGTTAGATATTAACAATGTATAAGTAATGTATAAGTATAAGTAGTGATTAGAGCAAGTTGACTAAATTCATTTTGTTTATATATTAATATAAACCAATGAAAAATATAAATATTAATTAAATTTCAATTCATATATAAAATATCTTTTATATAAATCTCCAAATTGTAATTGCTAGATAGAAATATTTACATGTTCTAAAATATAAAACTGAAAAGAAGGTATATTGTCTATTTGGATGAAAATTAAGTGTACACAGCAACAGCTATTTCTTAAATGCTGGCAAAATTCAGAAAAAAGTGAAGTTCTAATACTTTGTGCAAAATGTTCTTGATTCATTTTGGTTCATGCAGGAGGAAGAAAAGGATTTGCCAAAAAATACAGAGTTGATTTTTAAATCATGGAAAAAACAAGTGATTATCATAATGATAAGAATGGCCATAATTTTGAGAAAAATGATAAGAGAAATGGATTTCCTAATATTCCATCAAATTCAATTAACATCACGGACAATGTACCTTATGATTGTGTTTAAATGTCAAAAGTTAGTCTAACAGTCTAACAAAAAAGATACACAAGATTAACTAAGAAATTAGCAATTTGCATTTCTGGATAAAGAATTAAAAACAGACTTAATTCTTTTAGCTAAACAAAACAAACCAGAAAAAAATTTTGTTATTGACAATTTAATTGTAGAAAATGGACACAGTGTGATTCAACTTTCTTCATATCACCCTAATCTTAATTCAATTGAACAAGTGAAAGATTCTATCAGAAAAGAAAATATGTCAATTTTAAATGATCTGAACTAATAAATTTAATCAATAATGTGTTTGATGAAATTGATCAAGAAAGATGGTACAGTACTTGCACTCATATTAATAATAAGTTTTTATATGAAGAATGATAGCATTATTGAAACTGAAAGTATTATTATAAATGACAATATAAATGATTCTACCAAAAGCAGTAGTAGCAATTCTGATGAGGATGGTGATGCTAATAATGAAATATAGCCTGAAATTTTCTCTCTCAAAGATTTTTAAACTATTCTAATAATAGAATCTTTCAAATTGACAACTAGGTCCCAAATCAAATAAAATCTGAACTAGCTTATAGGATCTTAAATATTAAGGTCCTATAAGCTAGTTCAGATTTATTTTATAGAATCTTTTATAATAGACTTTTTACAATTTAATTGGAATATTTATTATGTAGTATATTTATTAAAAATATAATTCATATGCTTAAGATCTGTGAAATATTAATTTAAATGATAATTAAATTCATAAAGATCTACTTTACACATAATTCAAAGAAATTGTTTTATTGAAATATACTCTTCCTCTTCTTTGGGACAAAATCAGAGTGATGGGAGAAATGACAAAAGGCTTTTTATTAATGGCGACAATACAATTGCAGTAACAAAAGATAAGATTAAATTCAAAAGATAATCCTAAGACTTTGATTTGCCCTTTGATGGAAATCAAAAATGAATAATTTATTATTATTAAATATAGAATAATTATCTAAAGTTAAACAGTTATCTGCCAGGATATGCAAATATAAGAATTTATTAAAAATTTTTTTTTTGTATTTTCTTCAAAATAAGCTGTAACATTTGGAATAATTTTCCTAGCTTGGGATTTCCAAATTACTCTTTTAACCATAGTTATACCCTATAAATAATAATATCTGTATTATATACAAACAATTAATGTGTATGTTTCATAATCCAACAAGTGCTTCCGCAATTCGACGTCCTGCAATTTGTCAGTCTCGCAATTCGACATTTGAGTTTCGCAGGTTGGCACATGTGCATACATGGAATTGTGTGATGTCATTTGCTATTTGTCAATTCTTTTTGGGCTACTTTGGTGTTTGCCCATGTTGTTTCTGTTAATTTTCAATTCTACATTTTTCAGAAAGTAAAAAATTTGTAATTATTATTATTTTTTTGAGTGAAATCTAAAGATGGTTCAAAGAGAACTGACCAGAGGAATAATTCCGAAAAGAAGAACCACTTGTTTGAGTAAAGAGACAAAGAAAAAAATTGTAGATAAAGTACAGAAAGGTAGAACAATTAAAATGTAACAATTAATATGTCCTAAGAATGAGTATGGCGTTCCTAGGACAACTGTGGCAACGTTTTGCAATATAGAGAGAGAAGATTATAGGTGCTATGATCAGTGGTGCCGAGAGAAATCCCAGGTCGCAGTACGAACCAGGTTTTGGGCCCATATATATAATAAATTCTTATTGTTAGGAAGCGGCCTGGGTCCTTCAATCTTCTACGTGCCTGGGGAATTTGTCCCCTCTTCCCCGCCGTCTCTGCACCGCTGGCTATGATGTCTGTTGGAAGACTTCATTCCAACATACAAGAGCTAATAAATTGTGTGTTGTGTTCCTAGGACAACTGTGGCAACGTTTTGCAATATAGAGAGAGAAGATTATAGGTGCTATGATCAGTGGTGCCGAGAGAAATCCCAGGTCGCGGTACGAACCAGGTTTTGGGCCCATATATATAATAAATTCTTATTGTTAGGAAGCGGCCCGAGCTCCTTCAATCTTCTACGTGCCTGGGGAATTTGTCCCCTCTTCCCCGCCGTCTCTGCACCGACACATAGACATCATAGGTGCTATGATGTCTATGTGTCTTGTATGTTGGAATGAAGTCTTCCAACAGTCATCATAGGTGCTATGATGTCTGTTGGAAGACTTCATTCCAACATACAAGAGCTAATAAATTGTGTGTTGTGTATAAAATAGTGTATTTTATAATTCAGTGTGTTATACAATTGTAAAACACATAATAAAGTAAATAATATAGTGTATCTCTCTCACTTCACATGTTAGGGGAGTGGGGGGGGACCAATAACGAATTAATCTATTTTACATAGTCTTATAAGGGAAATACTGTTCGCAATTCGACATTACTTCGGTGACGAATTAGTGTCAAATTGCAAGGCACCACTGTACTTGTTAACACAACTAATTAGCAGATTATGGAAATTAGGCTTAACTCACACATACCACAGCAGAATCACACCATGACCACAAAACTGGACAGTCATGAATTATAATTATATTAATATAGAAGCGCATAATCTAACTCACATGGATCATGCGTTGTGACAGTTGTTGAAACCAACTTCAGTTAGTGGTCCATCTGAATTAGATTATGCGCTTCTATATTAATATAATTATAATTCATAACCGGCCACAATTTTGTGGTTGTGGTGTGGTTCTGCTGTGGTACGTGTGAGTTCAGCCTTAGTGAGCACAGTTTTTCATATCTTAAAATGCTTTTCCCTGCTTTACCAAATGAACTGATCCAGCCAGCATCATTCTCAATAGAACAGATTATACTACCAATTTAAATAATAATTCAAATAATCAATATTTTTTATAATTAAAATAATATTTTTTATTTATTTAATTACAGACAATTCAAATGATGCAGAGGAGGAAATATTAAAAAACTCAGCTAAAAGTACAAAGGGAGATGCAGCATTAGCTCTTCAGAAAGAAAAAGAAAATTTAAGGAAAAAAATTTCAGCATTGACAATGGCCCAATTAAAGAAATAAATTATGCTTATTAATCAATAAATGATTGTCTGTGCAATTTTTATATACATTGGAATTTTTTTTATATTTTTGAAATATAAATTTTGAATTATATGAAATATATATTTTTGCATAAAAAATTTTGTTTGGAGAATATATATGATATACATTAATATGGATTTAATTTTTATCTCTGTTATTTCAATTTTTATAGTTCTTTTAATCTGAAAAAAAACTGCATTATATTTATCATTGCAGTGTTTAATTTATAATTTTAAAAAATGATCTATATTTTTTATTTTAAAAATAATAATTTGTAAGATATTTTTTGAAATCTTGATAATGATTATAATTGTACATGTACCATCATCATACCATATTCTGTTATTGGATATATATAGAAACTAATTAATTGAAATGATCAGTTTAAACTTTTTATGATTGGCATTTTTGTCAGTTTTATTTTAGAAACAATAAGTTCAGTAATTTTTAATTTTGTATTTTTTAAATATCTCTAATAGTTTCCATTATTCTATATATACAGTATCTTAAATGATGATCTTATTCTAATAATATAATTAAGCTTCATTTTCAGTTTATAAGATAATATTTACAGTTCAGATGATATATATTTTTTTAATTTTTTAAATTTAATTAAGAAATTTCTTTTTTAACTATTTCATTCCAGACTGGAAGAAAATAATTCGTATCTTCGTAATTATGGAAATAATATATGCAAAGTTTATTCAAATCAGATAATATTTGAACTGTAAATGAAGCTTATTTGAAATGATTAATATTAGGTCAATGTTAGCAATATAATAAAAGATGTTCATAAGTAATTAAATGAAAAGGACAATGAGTTATACTTATAGTTTTAGGAATTAGAAAACTTAGGAAGAAGTGAAAAAAATATAGTACAACAAAAGAAAAATTTAAATATCCTGTCAAAGGAATATGATAGACTACTACAGTAAAGAGAAGGAAATTACTTCATACTATACAGCCAGTGAGATAATGAATGAAATCTACCCTCACTACAGAGAAAAACTTGTTTCTAGATGATAAAATATTTTGCATAAATATTTAATATGAATGAAATTCATTTGATATATTGTTGGGACCAACTAAAAGATTAAGATTATTAAAAATTATTGAAATTGAAACTATGAATTTGATCATGAATTCTTTTCATTGATTTTTGCTAACTAATTTTACCATTTTCAGAAAATGTACAGACAGTTTTTTGCATTTCAGATTTTTCATTTTTATAACACTACATACTGATTCAGGGTATTGGGCACTTGGGCATGTGTCAACTGTTGTTTGGAGAAAAACAGAAATAAATATACATCAATCATTTAAATTATTAGCAATATAATTATTTATATTTGGGTACCACTTCTTTTTTTCTGAATCTGCTACTATATAGCACACAATCTATATCTATATAATAAATATAGGAATCCCTTGATTAGTGCGGGTTTGAATAATGCAGTTTTGATTAGTACGCGCGCAAAAAAATTTGAGACTTCCCTTAATATATGCCAGTGCCAAATTTGATTAGTGTGCTTCAACAAGTGCGATTTTTTTTTCAAACCCTTTGAAGCGTTGGCAATTGAATCTCATGTGATTGTAGTCTGCATGATTAAAGCACTGCAATAAATCTATTTATTTTTTTAATTCTGTTAATATTATGACTTTCGTCATCTAATTGTTATATTTTTCAGTACAGTAGAACATGAAATAATACACCTCGCCCCTTAGTAATCTCACCGATTGTAAAAGGGCGTAAAACAGAAAAAAAATTGTTTAAGAATAATAATATATTTTTACCAGTGGTGGCTCGCGTACCCAGAAAATGATGGGAACATGATAAGAAAAAAATCCTTTACATTAATAATAAAATATCAGGATTTTAACATAAATAATAGAACAACAAACAAGGCTACTTACTAATAAGAGTTATTTATTACTCTAATTTTATTTATTACTTATAGATTATTTACTTATAAAAACTTTCTCTCTGAAGAAGAATTTTAGGACTTAAAAGTTTCTTTTTATAAGTACTGTATAGGTATTCCTCATTTAACGACTGAGTTCCGTTCTCACGACTTGGTCGTAGAACTAATTTGTCGTTAAGCGAGTAACCAGTGCCGGTTCTAGGGGTCCCGGCGCCCCGATGTAGCTTTCTATTCATCGCCCTCACAGATTAAAAAAAAAAAATCTATTCAAATCCATCCACTTTATAAATGAATTCAAATGAGAGCTAGATACTTCGTGAGAACTGAGTTTTCGATAAATTTTGCCAATTTGAATTTCTGTGATTAACTTCCTTCACCGGAAAATAACTTGCAGCAAAAATAATACGGAACATGAATATATAAGCCATATTCGCGAAACAGTACCATTATTAGCTACCTTGCGATTATAGTATCTATTTCTAAAACTACGACTAAAATCATTTGATGGAAATGATTTATTTTGAATTTGTTTTGTCGGGCCTGGATCAATAATAAATTTTCGAATTTTGGCTCTAGAGGTCTCGGCGCCCCGATGCAGTTTTCTATTCAGCGACCTTACAAATTTTTTTTTTTTTTTCAAAAAAAATCTGTTTAAATCCATTCACTTTATAAATGAATTCAAATGAGAGCTGGATACTTCGTGAGAACCGAGTTTTTCGATACAAATTTTGTCAATTTGAATATCCTGTGATTGACTTCTTTCGGCCGGAAAATAACTTGCAGCAAAAGCAAAATAATCTGTTTATGGAACATGAATTTATAAACCATATTCGTGGAACAATACCATTATTAGCTACCTTGCGATTATAGTAGCTATTGCTAAAACTATGACCAAAATCATTTCGTGGAAATGATTTATTTTGAATTTGTTTTGTCGGGCTTCTCTCAATAATAATTTTTCGAATTTTGTCGTTAATAATTTCGGGCCAAGTGGCTGGATTGCTTGATTTAAATCAGGCCTGTCAAACTCATTTTAATTCAAGGGCCATTTAATGAGCCTGTAAGATACCGCGGCCCACATCTCATTTAAATTTTTTCAAAATTACATTTTAGAGTACGGATTCAGAAATATAGATAGGATAATTAATCTAAATGATGTTTTCATTTTCGCTTACCGTTGATGTTGAATTCATAATCGTTGACCTCAACGGTTGATTGATAAGGATGATGGAGCTGAATCAATGATCCTTTTGGAAGTGATGGATTGATTTGGATGATCTTCACCTTTTGTTAAGTCTTTTGTTTAAGAGCCAGAATTCTCTCAATAATAATTTTTCGAATTTTGTCGTTAATAATTTCGGGCCAAGTGGCTGGATTGCTTGATTTAAATCAGGCCTGTCAAACTCATTTTAATTCAAGGGCCATTTAATGAGCCTGTAAGATACCGCGGCCCCCTCTTAACTTTTGTTCCTCGATTTCTTTGTCTACTTTCCGTTTTCAATTTTCTTCACCCGATAATTTTTTACATGCATATTTGAAATAAGACTATAAAAATTACACAAGTTTCTTGTTTTACTTTAAAAATTTGAAATATTTGCGATTTAAAAGTGGAAAAGCTGAAGATGACTTTGTGAAGTCGAAATACTTCTCCAGTAAACTTTAATAAATTATTATTTTTTCACTTTTAATTAAAACTCATCTTTTTACATATACAGTCATTCTATAAGTGAAAGATTATATATACATTATTTAAAAGCTTACTTTCTTTAAGATGAATCAGAACCATTACAATAATTAAAAGAAAAACAAACTCTGGGAAAACGATGTAATGTTCAAAAAAATTCCAAATTCAAATAAAAACACTATACAACGTAGATTATTTTATTAACTTGTAACTAATGTTTTCGACTTATAGTCATAATCAGAATTGCACATTGGAACAGAATGTTATATTATTCCAAATTCAGTTGAAATAAAATTCCGTAATTTAAAAAGTAGCCAACGGTCGATAAAATTTTTCATGTATTTCGTGTATCCGTTGTCGTCATTGCACCAATGAAAACACGAGAGTTCATATACAAATGCAAATCATATACAAATCCACCTATGCTTATGCAACGATACAATATTGTATGACAGTATGAGTATTTCATATCTGCCCCAAAGGAAAAATGAGCTGTGCTCCGTTAGTGAACAGTAAAGAAGCATGGAATTTTACTCGGAAGTGAGAACAAATGACGAATATTCCTCTGCAATGACATACCTATAATTTATTTCAGAATGAATGTCAGTGAAGGGCTTAAGGGATTATATACGTCCTTTAACTATTCCAATTACTTTGAATAAATGCTTATTTCATTTTTAACTTTTATGCAAACTTTGAAATTGAGCAGAATGAACAAATGAGAATAAAATGATTTATAGTGTACTTCCTTTAACTATTCCAATTACTTTGAATAAATGCTTATTTCATTTTTATCTTTTATGCAAACTTTGAAATTGAGCAGAATGAACAAATGAGAATAAAATGTTTTATAGTGTTACCCTTCTAATTAATTATGATTAGCGTTTTTTATTTGGTACAGCGGTGTAACCTTTATTACTTCCATTTAATCATTTTCTTGTAAGCGTTACTATTTGGTACAGCACGATAATACCAACCAATAGCTCCAACCTTCAAACATGTGCTTTTGTCACGAAGTCCAACTGCTTGGTCAGTTAGTGACAGTGGAGTAGAGTTCGTTTATGCTGAATGGGAGTTTTTCGACTGCATTCCCTCCTTTAACATTTTTTTTTTAATCTGCGATTCTCTCCCAGCTTGTTGAGTTAGGATTACCATAAGAGCGGTTTTCAGTAAAGCTTTGCATATTAATTTAAATTGAAATGCAAAATATATGGCAAGAATAGAAGATGAATTATGAATATATTCGAATGCAGAGAATGAATGAAATATTACAACAGAGCCCACCATAAGCGTGACTTCCATTATGAAATTAAGCGTAGAATATATATTGAGAAAATGATCGTTTTGGCGCCCTTATTCCGAAGGCGCCCCGATGCGGTGCATCGTCTGCTTACCGGGTTAAGCCGGCCCTGCGAGTAACTTTTTCGTATATATTAGAACAAATTACTCGCTTAAGTTCTCATGGCTGTAAAGATATTTATTTCTTAATTATGCGCAAAGTATTTTTTCTTCATCAGATTTTTAGAACTACGAGTGCGGGGAATTATATACAATAGAAGTCATAAGCGACGCATATGGGCGAAAACCAAATTTTCTGTTTTAAGAAAAGTCGAAAACTCGGACGTAAGTTCGACCAATCGTTAAATAGGTAGATCGTTAAATGAGGAGTACCTGTAATAAATAATTATGCAGATCTTACTATAATAAACAAGTTTTATTTAATCAAATTAATTAGAGCATAAAAGTAGGAAATTAACATAAGTTTATTAAGAAAACGTTTTCAGCTATTCTATAGCCATCGTCAGTCAAACGTATAAAATGTTCGACTAATATTTTATACGTTTGACTGACGATGGCTATAGAATAGCTGAAAACGTTTTCTTAATAAATTTATGTTAATTTTCTACTTTTGTGCTGTAATTAATTTGATTATTATTAACAGTAGGATGAATTATTATACTTATAAGTTTTATTTATTTACTTATGGATTTTGCATTGTCAGAGAAAATTTAAGATTGAACTTATTTGAACTGAATCAATAATTTGAGGTTGGATCAAAATTTTAGAATTCTTCATAGAATATAAGTAGCATAGTGTTTTAAATTTTTCCTATAACAAGCAAAAACAAAACAAAAAAAAGCGCATCCCTGAAAATTTCTTACTCATCCTTAGGAGACCATTATTTTTAATCAGAAATGACGATTATTTCTTCAGGGCGTTTCTGGAAGTTTTTATTTTTATTTTTTTCGAAATAATAAAATTAATGTTAATTCCAAAAATATTTTCTTATTAAAATGGGATTATTTACTCCAAACTTATGCACCATAAAATTTAAAAATATAAAAAGGATTAATTTTTCTATATATATTTAAGAGGAAAATATAATATATTAAGTACCAAAAATTTAGGGAAAATACGAGTATTGCGGCAATTTATAATTAATAAATCAATTATTTTAATAAGAATTAATACTAGAGCTTATTTGAAATTTCAGTTTTAATTATAATGATATAAGCTATAATTTATTTTTCCTCTAAGATATGAATTAATTTGGTGAGTTTAATTTTTAAATAATACTATATTATACTGTATATAAAGATAAATTTCTTATTTAAAAATCTGTTGACTACATATCCCGACCATTACCAAGAATTTAAACAGGAACAAGAACGGAAATGTTTACGTCATAAATTCAGTTTGTTTATTAGCTAATATAATGAGAATATTTTTTATAACGATGTGATTCCTTTCATAATTATAAAGATGGAGTACTTTAATGTAATTACGATATTTTATTTTTTCACAGAATTTACAGATTCTTCTTATGCATCAAAAGAATATATTGGTAAGTCTTTTTATACAACAATTTTGCGTCAATGAAATTTTACGTGGGCTTATAAAGACCATTTTTACTTCCGTTTTTCGATTTATCTCTTCAACAATAATAACAAGCCTATATTTTATGTTATCGATTCACGATTTATAACGAATAAGGCTAGATATTTTAATTGAAAATTCCATTTCCTAAAAATTATTTAGATTGTATACCGATCTTATTAAAAAATTATTTATATTTAAATGTTCTATAACTTTAAAAGATTGAAATATAATGTAAATTTTGAAATTTTTATTTATAGATTGTCAACCTCCACTGGATCCTCTTTATGGTACATACGAAATAAAAAGAAAATCTTATGTACCAACAGATATAATAATATTTTCCTGTCATCCTAATACCTATCTGTTCGGATCTAAATACTTAATTTGTCAAACAGATGGGCAATGGAATTCTACTGTACCAATATGTGGTAAGACTAAATTTTGACTTAAAATAACTTTTTAAATTAATATCAAACATCTGATTTGAAGTTATATTTTTCTATTGTTTATTCACATATTCCAACTTAAATCAAAAACTTGCTTGCTTACAGAAAATTCATACACAGTAAACTTAATTTATACTGTATAGATATAAGTTTTAATCAAGCATATATTGAGCAGAATACATTTATATCTTGTAAGATTTATCTATCTAAACATTTATTTTATTTTTTATTTAAAAATAAATTCATACACGAGTCAAGTTACATTTTGATCTATACATCAAATATCAAAAGATAATTTAATTAAAAGCGGACAGTTCTGGAATAAACTAATTGTGTATTATCTGAACTTTCTCATTATTTTTATAATGAATAAAAATGTAGAATTAAAACGTATTTCATGACAATTATTTTAGATAGCACAACCTGTGTATTTGAATTAAAAAAAAATCTATCAAATAGTTTAACTGCTATTTAGGAAAAAGTCCACAAATTTGACCGTGCTAATTTTAAAAAGACAAAATTGCTGATTAATTAATTTTATTTCAATATCAACTTTTATGAAATTCGGTAAAAGATTAAGTTGTTAAATCGACTTTTGAATTGTTCACTGAACTGAACTTGAATATCTTTCATTTATGAATATTGGATTTAAATAAATTAATGATCTACTTAATATATCATCAAGTTTATCTTCGATGGTTTGGTTTTTCTGTTAAATTTCATAAAAAATCTAATAATTCAAGATATATAAAGAGAATATCTTAAAAGTTTGAATGTCTTGTATTAACAAGATGCTGCATCGTTACCTTCAAATGGCAAAATATTCTGTTCGAATTTTATAAAAATTAGCTGAAAAGTTTAGATATTGTTAGTGAGGAACTGATTATGATAATTAGTAAGCTTCTCTTTCCTTCAAAAAATATGCTAGTTACAAAAAAGAAACATTACATATAGGTTAAAGTCGGGAAAAATGATGCGGCGGGAGGGAGGCGTAGCTAAGTTTATTCACATTCTGAAGCCAAGATGGCATTGTGATAATGATTACAGCATACAATAACTGCCGTTCATTTGTGTGAATAATGTGGACGTTGATGAGCTTTATAATAATCCACATTATATTTCAGCATGCTAAAAAATTTCACAACTGTTTTTCTATAATAAAAATATAAGATCAGAACGAGGGATTCTTTAAAGTAGATGTTATGTCTGAATAATGTATTCTAACCGTAAATTAAGCTCATGCATTTAATCAGTAAGGAACACCTGCCAGTTTTTTCAACTTTTTAAAAATTGTTTATTTTGTTACTTTTTTCATTTTGCTTAACTAATTTTTGACATTATTGTTTTGCATATGGTTCCATGTAATAAAACCTTTTGGTTATGATTATTAATTATTTTATTAGTAAACAAAAGAAGATATGCCATCTCTCCCGGCTTTACTATCCTATTAAATACAATACTGTATATCATTTTATCTATATAATTATAACCGATATATATTTTAATTAAGAATTAAAACTATTAAAGAATGCAAATAACTTCTTTTAACGGTTTTATTTTTCATAACATTTTATAATTTTTTTTTTTTGTATTGAAAAATTAAGAACAAACGAACTAGACCAGAAATAATTTATATTTTTGTCAATTCTTCAAAAATTGCAAAAACTGTTTTGTTAATTTCAGAATAATTTGCATAAGAGGCACATTAGTATCAGTTTACTTTTAAAGTTTTTTTGAGCATTATGAAAGAAAATTTAGTTTTGCTTGTAGAGATCAAATGATTTAAAAATTTTTAGATGGGTATATTATAAGTTATAAAATTTATTTTTATGATTTTAAAAGCATAAGATTGCTAATGCTGTATTGCTAATCTGTTAATATAATTTACCTACAATTAAAGACCGCTGAAAAATTTGTGAGGAGAGCCTGCCGTCGCGTCGCGTTGAGGGAGTATCCGGCCTTCGACTTAGCCTGACCTTGATTGACTTTATATTATTATGTTGAGGAGCGGAGCGACGAAACTTATAGTGGTCCCGGCTGTGCTGCATAGCGTGCTAGGAGCCCCGAAGGGGCCCGCGTCCCGGGACCGCTATTGGATCGGCCCCCTCCGTTGTATTCGACGGGCCCGCAGGGCCAATTATTCAGACTCAATGAAATTCTGCAAAAAATTAAATCTACTTTCTTTAACTATGTCAAATTCTCAAATGATATTCTCTGTGTTGATGCAAAGTAAACACAATAAGACACAGGCAAATCTCTGATGGTGACTACTCCTTTATTTAACCTTCTGTATGCTTGTTACATCTCAGATACATAATCACAAAACCCAAAATGGCGTGAAGATCAAAAACACAACAACCGAACATCGTAAAAACAGGGAAGAAACAACATTTTCCCCCTAACGGCGAAAGTTAGCAATACAACCTAAAAAACACATTAACACGATCATTGCAGTATTTTTTGTAAGTCTAAATATATGTCGTTTTAAATATGAAAGGCGATAATTATACACGCGCTTTACACCAAATGAAAATTTTACCAAATTTATGAAATTTACAGTGTGATTCAAAAAGATTGTGCCAAAATTTACAGACTTGTAGAGGATAAAATTTTAAGTAAAAATAGTTTTGTCACGTTTTTTGATTTGAGGCTCCGTTTAAAAGATATAACCTTTTAAACCTAGCCAATCACCATCGAATACACAAAACATCACGATGCGTCTCGTTGTCAAGAGACGTGTTTTGACAACGAGACGCATCGTGATGCTTGCCTTCTTACTACACGGTAGTAAATAGGAGAGCGACGCAATGCGATGCGTCTTGGCAACGCGACGCATCGTGACGCTTTGTGTACTCGATGGTGATTGGCTAGCTTTAAAGGGTTATATCTTTTAAACAGAGCCTCAAGTCAAAATAACGTGACAAGACATTTTTACTCAGAATTTTATCCTCTACAACTCTGTAAATTTTGGCACAACTTTTTTGAATCACCCTGTATAATAAACTTTACACTGACACAAACTTTTGCCATTTATTTACTTTTATTAAATTATTTTCAATTTTATAGATAGTAAACAACGAAGAATCAGGATTAGATGTGGATAAGTGGGATTACTATCTAAGAGATTGTCATTATCTTGGCATCAAATGCGGTTTTGAGTATAATCGTTTGATGCAGTTTGCTAGAGTAATAAAAGTGAATGGAAGAAACACAATATGCTTTCGTGATAAGGTATTTAAAATATTTTCTATGCTATTTTCAATTTTTTATTTTTCGGAATATTAAATAGTTAAGCTAATAAATGTCCAATCATGGACTGACCATACTTGTGATAGGCCTAGACCATTTGAAGAGAAATAGGAGAGATTGATTAAGCCAGATTTCTCTAAATTGTATGAAGTACGTAACCGGATTCGTTCTTTGCTGAAAACTCTAGTTTTAATGTTAACGAAAGAAAATGTCGTGAGAAAAAGACAAAAGGAAAAACGGAATAAAATTTGTGTAGGGTTTACAGATACGGTTTAGGTCAAAAGATTTTGATTAGGTTAGTTTCAGATATGCCTTCAAATCTCATTAGGATATTACTGGCAGAAGAACTTGAGTTGCCACCATAAACTTGCTATTAATCATAATGGGACATCCGTCAGCCGGATTGGCCGTATGAAGATATTACTGGCAGAAGAACTTGAGGGGCCACCATAAACTTGCTATTAATCATAATGGGACATCCGTCAGCCGGATTGGCCGTATGGAAACGCTTCTTCTTTCAGCATAGGATTAGAGTATCGGATCCTACCCCTTGGAAATATTTATCGTGAGTTTCGGACCGGATCCCTCGATCTCCGACCTCCAAAATTAAGCTGATCCATCTGTAGGGGCAGCCTCTAGAAGAACATTGCTTCGCCTCGTCACTTATTATTCTTCATGAATGGAACTTCCCTATTGACCCATCATTGAAATCAATTTTTTTTTTGTTAACAGATGACGCCACTTTCCATTCAGAGAGAATACTAAGTGGCGGGGCGTAACAAGCCCTTCCACAGGCTGCCCAACCCTGCGGAGGGGTCAGCCGGATTGTGGAGGACGGGGATCGACGGGCCGGGCTCGGACCCCATGATAAATATTTTCAAGGGGTGGGACCCGAGACTCGAACCCGGGTCCTCCAGAGTGGAAAGCCGAAGCGTTTCCACGCGGCCAATCCGGCCGACATTGAAATCAATTAGAAAGTTGAAGCACGAGATTCAGTGGCCCTCGTGAAAAATTAGAAGTGATTTGGAATTGAAACCGAATTCTCTAAGATGATGATGCAGCTATCATAAATATTGCTGTGGGTTTTATGATGCTTTCCAATTATTGGGTATAATGGTTCCCACTACAATGTCGCCATATTCTTGATGGATCAGCTGCCACCTGGTGAATGACAGAGATGAACTCTGATCTCTTAGAAAAATAGTGCAGGCATCCGTGATTTTGGTAACTTAAGGTTAAGGTTAAGATTAGTTATATTAGCCGCCATATCCTCATGGGATTGTTTATATCTGGCGGCAGCCATTTATATAGCCCATCACAGGCTGGTCAGCACTCATGATGGGGTAAACCGAATGGTTGAAGAATGGGTTCATCGGGCCTGGCCCGAATTCCTCCTGAAAAACTGGAGGTGAAGGACTAGGATGCTCCAGAGTGGTAGACAACAGCTTTACCACGCGTTCATATCATTGGAGATTCGGAAATTAACCTTCAATGTTCAATTGGGGATCCAGGTTCATTTGTACAGCAATTATTTGGACAACAAAACATGAGAATACTTTACGGATATTTTTTATATTATGTAACATATTCCATGAAGATTTCAGTACAAAATAAAAAAGCATATTTAAATGACCTGTGTTTTAAGAAGGCCTTTCTCAAACAAATAGTTTTCATATAGGAAATTAAATACCCACTCAAAAACTTATATTTTTATATATTAGATTTTTTATTGTCATTTTTATATCTGACTTGTAAAAATATGATCCAAGTACAATGCCAAGAAATTAGAAGAAAATAAGAGAATATAAAATTTAAAAAAGGTACTTGGTTGACGATTTAAGAAACAAAACAATAGTTTTATAATAGTTCTTAAGTTAAATATTTTGATTTTTCAGTCATTAAACTATTATTAATTTACTGGATATTTTTGAATATATTTATATAAAAACGCTTTTCAACTTATTGTTTTAACAATAATTTAACTTATTCATTCTTTTATAGGTTATAAACACAGTATTTGGGATGTTCCGAACCAGAAGTGAGTTGCATCACGTTGCATATCAGCATCGCATGTCCAACAGAATAGAAAGATTGTAAGAACTAATCAAACAAATTCTGAATTTGATTTGAAAAATAAATTTTACAAACTACACACTTTCATTGCAGTATTTGCGACACTTTAATCAAAGCAGATGGCAATGTATACGCACCTAACGGGTAAGCAAATTTATCCAAATGTCTTTGCTTATGTCGAATTCTTTGCAATCATTAAAATTTTTCATTTTTATAGAAATGCATTTCGGTTTTATGACTGGACCAATGCTACTCTTGAAAATAATGAAGATAATGAACAAATGATAAGAAATTTTTGCATGTTAACAGACGATGCGGTGTATTCTGCTCTAAAATACTCGAAGATGGAAGATATCAGAAATGCTATTGATATCATCGAAAGACGTTTTCAAAATTCCAAAGTTTTTCAGACCGTTTCAAGTTGGAACATCACAAAAGAAATTGATGCGGTAACTCTATATTTTAGTTCTTGCAATTATTTTAAAGAAATTGTTGATTTAATATCTAGTAGAGGAATAAAAACGATTATAAAAAGGAAAGATTTGCATTTTTCAGTTTGGCGAAGAATCAGAAACCATCTTCAATATTGATAATGCATGAAGAATAATGATTAAATATAATTTCAGAATGCTGTAAAAGAAGATATTGCAAAGTGCATACGTGAATTGCCTCTTAATCATATAAAGGAATTTAATGAAAAGTACAAAGCAAATTTTAAACTTTTAACTGAAGAAGATTTTATTATTGAGGTGAACACACTACATTTTTATTGTTATTTAATGTTGACGTATATATCAATATCACTTAAAATAAATAAATATAAAATTACTTTACATTAACATTATGTTTAATGTTGCGTAGTCGAACCATGGCACTATAACTAAGAAATATTCAACACAAGATAAATCCTTTTTCTTTATGTTTCTGTTAAGCCACGACTTTACAAAGTAGTAGTCATAAACATAATCTTTTCAAATTTAGGTATCTTTTCACACTATGGCTGAATTAAGAAAGATTCAGCTAACTATAAAATCCACAGCAGAAACACGAAGGAGTTGTGTTATCTTGAATATCCTTTAAGCAGTAGCTGAAAAAAATTAAAGGAAAAGATTTTCTGTTTTGTTACACGTCACTTCATTAAGCTGTGGCTTAAAGGAAAACTAAAGGAAAAGAAATTGTGATGAATGTTTCTTTGTTGCTTAAAAAGAACCGAACAGAAAAGGATTTATGTTTTCTTAATGTTTCTCAGTTACACTATGGCTGAAAAGAAATGGAAATAAAAAGAATTATGCTGAACGTTTCTTTCAAAAGTCATGGCTTAAACGAAAAATATTTGAAAAAAATGATTATTTTTGAAGCATTAACAATGTATTTTATTATTTCTAGATACTTTCTATCGATTGGGGCAAAGGAGAAAAAAATCCGGTTGAATTCATCTACTTTTATTCTAAGGATGATATGGACAAAGCTTTTAAATGGAAGGAAGATGATGCTAAGTGGATAATGCCTAAGATATTCAGAGATACGAGATTAAATGTTCTATGCAACAGAGAGGATGAAATAGCATACGAAATTTTAAAAATCGGATGTGAAAAATACAGAAGAATACATAATTTTTAATATACGTGTAATATATTATATGAATATAAATAATTTCCATGAATTGCATATCTTATAGGCTTATATAATCTTAAATAAGCCGAGAAAGTTTGAAAAGAAAGTAATTTTTATAAAGAAGTTTCGTCTTATATATGAACCAATTAAAGATTTGAATTTTTACGATTTGTGTTATTAGTTAATAAGGTGGATTAGAAACATTGACTTATATATAACTTAGCGAATATGAAAGAATATGTTTGACACTGAAATAACTGAGGCGCTATACAGAGCAAACATACATGATACAAAATCTATGCTAGGTACAAACATAGGGTATTTTGCACATTTTATCTCATTTCAAAAATAAATAATGATTTCAGTTTTAGCTACACTAAAACACTTCAATATGTGCTCAGTTTATAGTTTTACCCGCATATGAATGAAGCCATGTAATGCAAAATTTTAACCATTGTGATCTGAAATATGCAAAGTTCCTATTGGGCATGTTGATTAGATTTTCAGGACTGCATTGAAAGTATTACGCACAACGTCAAGTTGTCACTCTCATCCGTCCTATCAGTTAAGGTCAGCAATATTGCCAACCAACGTCTGCACATGCTTCATCCTGTGTGGTGTCATTTTCGCCTGGACATCTCCACACTCTAGGAGCCACTTAGTTAATATCTTTATATTATTATCTTTAAACTTTATCATCTATTATATTATCTTTAAACTTTATCATCCTAGGGATCCGGGTTCAAATCCAGGTCCCACACCTCTACTTTTTCAGGCGGGACCGGGTCCGGCCTGTTGAACCCCATCCTTCAACTATCCGGTTGACCCCATTATGGAGGTTGGTCAGCCTGTGATGGGTTCTATAAGTGGCCACCGCAGGATACAGTATATCCTGCGTGAGATATGGCGGCTTAACCTAGCTAACTTAACCTTTAAAGTTTACATATCAACCATTGATGCTTTTAATATCTGGAGATTCTCGTCATATTCATTTCTGAAGTTCATTGAATTGTTACTCGCGATTTTGTTTCATAATATCACAAAACACCCTGGGCTCTTTGACTAGACTACTTTACCGCTAGTCCATTCGACCGACAATATCTACGATAAATTCTTTTAAATTTCATCAGTATGTTGTGAACCATCATTCAATTTACGTCACCAATACATCAGTGGCGATTTAGTTTCATAATATCACAAAACACCCTGGGCTCTTTGACTAGACTATTTTACCGCTAGGGCATTCGACCGACAATATCTACGATAAATTTTTTTAAATTTCATCAGTATGTTGTGAACCATCATTCAATTTACGTCACCAATACATCAGCACTCAACTCAATGATAGATAGAAAAATTCAAATAGGTTAAGTTAGTTTGATTAAACCTCCATATCCTCATGGGATATTCTGTATCTAGCGGCGACCATTTCAAAATGCCACAAAACACACTGGGCTCTCACAGACTGGCCAACACTCATGATCGGGTTGAAGGATGGAATTCAACGGGCCGGGGCCGGATACTTCCTGAAAAACTGGACGTATGGGACCCGGATTTTTTTTGTTAACAGATGACGCTACTTTCCATTCAGGGAGAATAATCACCGTAAATGACGGGGCGAAACAAGCCCTTCCACAGGCTGCTCACCTCTGCGGAGGGGTCTGCCGGATTATGGAGGACGGGGATCGACGAGCCGGGCCTGGACCCTATGATAAATATTTTCAAGGAGTGGGACCCGAGATTCGAACCCGGATCCTCCAGAGTGGAAAGCCGAAGCGTTTCCAACTGGGACCCGGATTTGAATCCGCAACCTATATGATAATAAGCCACAGCTTTATCAAGCGGCCATTATTGAAATAGAAAATGAATATGAAAAAATCAGAGTTGAGCCTCAATGTATCTTCTGGATCATAACCATTAAAATTTTTTCAAATCTAAACTTTATAAATTTTACATGAATATAGAGAATATACTTGCTGTACAGAAGTGTATTTTTAAAATTATATTCGAAAATTGTCGAAATTGAATTTATAATCAATTGTAAACAAACAAACGTCAAAATTTTGAAAGGAATATAATAAATATTTTTAATCAAAGTTTTAATCTATGGCAAGTAAAATTCATCATTAGAACCAATAATTTATAATTACATACTTAAATACTTGTTTAATTTTTACCAAATCTACTTTATTATTTAATATATCTTTTTAAATTCACATTGATTTTAGAGCTTATTTATCAATTAATTTACGTTTAACTGATCAACACTTAATTAATTATAACTATATCATAAGAGACTAAATTAAATCATTAACTGTATAAATTTTAATAAAAACATATCATCTGTTGTTATTCTAATAGCTAAGTAACTAATTTTATCATTACGTATTCCAATGATAATAGTTCTTGGAAGTTGTTATTCTCATGATAACTTTTGATAACTAGAAACTCGAGTAAGCAATTAGATTAAAACAACTGCATAATTAATTTTGCAAGTTTAATCTTTTTTTTAACAAAAGTGACTCTGTCCATTCACAAGATAACTATGATTCAAATTTTAGAAAGTCGTTCTTTATTTTCCAAGTTATATACTTGTTGAATTCGAGAATTCTGTGTGTTGATAAAATCTGCTGAGCATTTGAAACAGTAAAACATCAATATCTCTGAAAAGATTTTAGTCTGTGCGATGGCCGAGTGGAAAAGCTGTGACTCACCATCCTGTAGGGTAAGTTCCGGGTTCAAATCCTAGTCCCACACCTCCAGTTTTTCAGGAGGGTCGGGATCGGCAACGAACCTCATACTCCGACCTTACAACTGATCCATTATGATGGCCAGCCTTTGATGGGCTCTATAAGAGGCTGCCGCCAGATAAAGTATATCCCATGAGGATATGGCGGCCTAATCAGACCAACCTAACCAGAAAAACCGAGTGGAAAAGCTGTGACTTACCATCCTGTAGGGGAAGTTCCGGGTTCAAATCCTAGTCCCACACCTCCAGTTTTTCAGGAGTTCGGGATCGGCAACGAACCTCATACTCCAACCTTACAACTGATCCATTATGGGTGTTGGCCAGCCTTTGATGGGCTCTATAAGAGGCCGCCTCCAGATAAAGTATATCCCATGAGGATATGGCGGCCTAATCAGACCAACCTAACCAGAAAACATTATAGATGTACTGTGTTGGTAAACTGTAAGAATGGTTTATGCAAATTTGTTATCTTTTGTATGTTTAAATTCCAAAAACGTCAATAAACCCCTCTAGTTAGGAATATCTGAATTATGAAAGTCTTCAATATAAGAAGTCAGAAGTTTTTAAATGGTTGGGTTAGTTAAGTCACCATATCGATCATGGGATATACTTTATCTGGTGGTGGCTACTTAAGAGTCAACAACTGGTTGGCCAACACCAAGGGTTGGATCAATCAGAAGGTTCAAAGATGAGGCGCATCTTACCACATGGAGGATCCGGGTTCAACTCCGGGTCTCACAAGTTTCAGTTTTTCAGGAATGGTCTGGGTTAGGTTAGTTTTTTGCATATTTTACGCCCCTTTCCAATCAGGAAGATTACTAAGGGCCGGGGCCAGTTCCATCCACGGCTGCACCCACACCCATGGAGGGGGACTGGATAGTGAAGGAACGGGGATCACCGGGCCAGGCCTAGCATCACGAAAAACCGAGGAACAGACCCGGGACGCGAACCCGGATCCTCCTGCGTGCCACGCCGACAGCGTTACCACTTGGCCATCCGGCCGCGGGTTAGGTTAGTTAAGCCGCAATATCTTCACATGAGATATTTTGTATCTGGCGGCGGCCACTTATAGATCCCATCACAGACTGGTCAACACCCATGATGGTAGAAGAATGGGGTTCAATGGGCCGGGCCCGGATCCCTTCTGAAAATCTGGAAGTGTGGGACTCAAATCATCCAAAGTGGCAAGACAAACTTTAATACGCGGCCATCCGGCCGACCAGGATTAACCTGGGCCCAGACCGTTCAACCCTATCATTCAACCTGCAAACTCGCGGATTAGAACGAATGTCGATATTATTAATTATTAACTAAGCCTAACGGTCTTACGACTCTGCAATCCAGAGTTCTGTCTGAGCTCAGGTGTTTAACTAAGTTCTAACTTAAATCTAGTTAACTTCAAAACAATCTAACAACTACTAAGGTTTACCGGCAAAAACAAACCGGAAACAAGAACTTACAACTAGAAGTAACGAACAAGTGTTAGATTGAAAACAACAATTTCAAAACAATCTAACAACTACTAAGGTTTACCGGCAAAAACAAAACCGGAAACAAGAACTTACAACTAGAAGTAACGAACAAGTGTTAGATTGAAAACAACAAGACGATGTTAGAAACTTACGCTAATAAATTGAATAAATTCTCAAAACAAGTTAAATAATAAAAAACAAATTTATTAGACTAAACACTTACAAAGTGTTAATAAATGCTTTATTGAAACTATAATAAAGCAACAAGTAAATGTTAGTCAACAATACTTGTTTAATCCAATTCAAAATTCAACAATCAATTATTCACAAAGAAAACGAACCTTAAATTTTACTTAAATTCTACTACCTCCACCTCCGATACAAACTTCAAACAACCGTCGATCTTTACAAGAAATTCGAATGTCACTTTCGCCAATTTTACGTCAAGACAACACCTCTGGTTATCAAACAACACCTCAAAAAACTTGTCGATTGCGTCAATCTTATATACGGATGACTTGCAATCCCGCACTTCGCTCATTTGCATACTTAGACGTAATAAGTTTTAAAGATGTTAGCTTACAGAGTAATTCATTCATGTCATCCTCTTTACAATTAATTTATTTTATCTTTGATATGGATCATTCTTATATTCGCATATCGGACCAGTGGCAATATTATTTAGATAAGATGACGTCATTAACCGGGATAGATCTTCCGGAGGACGGGTTCCGAGTCCGGAAGATCACGTGCTTGCTAACGACGGAGGCGGAGAACGTGGGAAATAAGTTAACTTCTAAACTAAAATATAATACGTTAGAATATAGGAAAATAACGATAAATAATAGAGTGCATAATAAAATAAAAATAGGACAGATCAAAGTTAACTTCCTCACAAACCATCCGGTTGATCCCATCATGTGTCTTGCCAGATGATCTCTATAAGTGGCCGCCGCCGGATACAGTATATCTCTCGTGCGATATGGCATCTTAACTAACCTAATGTTGAAGGTTGAGGCTTTCAACTAGATTGAATTCGGGTCCAACACATCTAATTGAAGGACTTCGACTATTATGTGTGAGCCAGTATCGAATCTGGAACCTCCACATGGTAAGCTAGAAATTTCTATCAATGAACTTTAGCTACATTCTAGAAAATTTCAGTAATTGTATCATAATATTAAACATTACCATAGCAGAATGATTTATCAACTTTTAGCAAAATTATACAAATATTTAACTATTTCAGAATGGCGGAACTTTCACCAAAATTATGAGCTATAATCATGCATTTATACTGAAATTTGTGGAATAAAAAATATTAATATATCACATAAATAACATATTTCATTCAGTACAGTATACACGCATATTTAGTGTAAATATTTAGAGTTATGAACATTTTGAGTTACGAATAAAACTCTTTTCGAGAGTTTCAAAATAAATACAGGTTCTTATTGAGTTATGATGAAAAACATGACTTTGATATTCAAATATTTTCAACATAATTTCATAATAAAATAGAACAAAATTCTTTTATATATAATAAATTTTCACGGAAAAATTGCATATTATATAATAAAAAATAAGGTAATTTTAATAAATAAGATAATAATAAAAGTTATGATTATCTTATTTGAGATAATCAAGTTTAAAATATGAAGTTTGATCTATTACTTAATTACGTTAATAATGATATTAGATAGTAGAAAAGCCTGGTTCTCATATTTGCGTAGAAGATAAAACCATTGCAGATTTTGACATGTGAATTTACCAGAATGTTTTCATATTGATAAGGAAGGAAATAAATGATGTAATTTTTTATCATCATACAGTATATAATGTGAATTAAGTTTCCACAAATCATTCTCCGAATCCCATCAAAGATGCAGTTCTTTCTCGTTCTGACTACAGTTTTATTATTCTGTTCCAAAAATACTTCAGGCCTCACATGTACTCAAAATGCCTGTATTACGTCTTGTTTATTTGGATGTCTAAAAGATACTTCTACTAATGGTAAGTTAGACGATTTAGTACTATGTATAAAAATTGTTTAATATATTTTTAAAAACAGCCATAGATGTTTTAACGAAACCACAATCAAATCATCCGGGTCCCATTGATTGCGTCGATATTCAAAAAAGAGGTAACAGCAAATCAGGGATTTATAGAATATGGCCATTGAACTGGCAAACTGTTGGAAGTTTTCTGGTTTATTGCGACATGGAGACTCAAGGAGGTGGATGGACAGTAAGCTGAACATCTTGTGATAGCAATTTATGTTGCATAGTACAAGATTAATTATTTTCTGCATGCTTTCTTTCAGGTCTTTCAGAGAAGAGGAAATTATAACAAACCGAAAGACTATTTTTATAGAGATTGGTTTAATTATTCAGTTGGATTTGGTGATTTAAATGAAGACTTTTGGCTAGGTAATTTATCATTATCATTATTATTATCATTAGTTATCAATTTATTGAAGTTTCTCACGTTAAGTAGTTTGCCATTATAATGCTTGAAGTTTATATTTTGATGCAGGAAACGAATGGATTTTCTCTTTAACAAATCAAGGAAATTATTCTCTCAGAATCGACATGAAAGACAAAGATGGAAACAAACGTTATGCATTATATGATCAATTCTGGATCGAAAACGAAAAACACCAGTATCGAATGCACGTATCTGGCTACAGTGGAAATGCTGGTTAGAAAAATTGTAAACAAAATTATGCTAATTCATATTTGATGAGGTATATGTTTGATTTTTTTCTAGGTGATTCGTTTATTCTACATAATAATATGAGATTTACAACGAAGGATAGAGATAACGACCTACACCAGGATGGAAACTGTGCTGGATGGCATAAGGGAGGATGGTGGTATTGGAGATGCCATGCTTCTAACCTTAATGGTCTTTATTTGGATGGTCCTCATGATTCATATGCTGATGGAGTAAATTGGTATCATTGGAAAGGACACCATTATTCTTTGCCAGAAGTAGATATGAAAATAAAACGCCTATAATGAAGAGATCATCACTTTTACGTATTTTTTGCTCTGTGTTTTAAGTTTAAAGTTTTATTCATTATAACGTAATGCGAATACCTTCTTTTGTTATTATAAAGCAATGGTGATATATTATTAAATAAATCTATTTGAATACTGATTAGCTTTTCTCTTTATTTTTTCAAAATATTTTTTTCTACATTGCGAAAATTTTTTTATTTTAGTCAAATGTTAAAAACATGAGTTAGAATTGGTATGATCACCTCCCGTAATTGCATGATTAGTTCCGAAAAACCTCGTGGCCGCGGATAAAGCTTTGGCTTACCACTCTGAAGAATCTGGGTCCCACAACCCCAGTTTTTCAGGTGGGGTCCGGGCCTGTCAACCCCATTCTTCAGTTATTCGGCTGAATATCTATAATATCGGTGTTGGCCAGCCTGTGATGGGCTCTACAAGTGGCCGCCGCCGGATACAGTATATCCCTCGTGCAGTGGCGTAGCGTAAGTTTCTGCTGCCCGGGGCAGATGCCAAATATGCCGCCCCTCCCCCCACAAAAGCTATTATTATGAAGATAAAATTTTCAAGAGCAAGGAAAATATTAAGCTGCAAAGAGATTTTTTCTCCAAAATTTAAAATTCTTACAAAGTAGAAAACAATATTTAATTGCAAAAGCACGTTTTGAATTCTAATATTAATAAATTATTATCTAAAAACAATATTATTACTTTAAGAAAATTTAATGTTAATCGAAAATTATAATAAATATTATTCAAAAACTACAGACTGTTGCAATATTGCATTTTGTTTTACTGAAGAAAATCATTTTTAGCATCAACTTTCAAAATAAAAAACATATATTTTTAATATAAATTTACTTAAAAGAATTAATGAGTAAAATAATTATAGATATTATCTTATATCTGACCCATAAACATTCCTTAAGAGAGTTTCTTCTTTTTTTTCTTTCCTTTAAAATAATTCTGGATGGATCAAAAATGAAGCAATAGTAGTGAGAAGGGCGAGTATGTATGTTTGGCTGTCCCTTTATATTTTTGTTTTTGGTCTACCTAACCACATCAGTAGAGAATGAGAGGTTTGAACTGATTTCTGACCTTATTTGGTCAAGTTGCACCATCTCTCTTCCACTGGAATTGGCAGGTGGATCAAATTGACAGGATATTTTACAATATTGTTTTTCCTCAGATCTCCAGACCTAAATCTTGCAGCTGTGTAATTTGATCATTGTTTCTTCTCTCAAGACATTGTTTATGGTTTTTTAATTTTGCTTATTTTACGCCTCCTTTCCAATAGGGGAGATAACTAAGGGGGTGGGGCCAGTTCCAACCACGGGCTGCACCCACACCCGTGTAGGGGGGCCGGATGGTAAATGATGGGAATCACCGGACTGGGCCCAGTAAGCGGACCGGATGGTGAAGGACGGGGATCACCGGGCCGGGCCCAGTATCCCAGGCCAGATGGTGAAGGACGGGATCACCGGGCCGGGCCCAGTACCCCGAAAAAAGTCCGGGACCAGACCCGGGTCCACCAGCGTGGCACGCCAACGTGTTACCACTCGGCCATCCGGCCGCCCATTGTTTATGGTTTGTTTGAGTTATTAAATTCTTCCGTCTCCCCTCCAGTCTAAAGTGTCATTTACAGTTAAACTTTCCCCATTTGAATTTGTTAGTTTTTACAGTTTAAACTACTGCGCCACACATGCAATCTAGAGTCCTCAGTATGGAAGGTAAATTTAATTTCCGATTTTTTTACTACAAAATAAGTTTATAGAATATTTATTTGGGAATTTTGGGGCCCCCTGTTAATAGGGGCTCTAGCAATTGCCCTTTTGCCCATAGTACAACGCGCCACTGCTAGTGTCAACTTACTTTAGGTAAGCAAGGTAGTTATATTTGTCTATACTCTGGAAAGTTGACACTTTCTGATCTCACATCTAAGGCAATATATATCGACAAAGAACGAAATTTGCGAATCCAAACTGTTTTTAAATCAGGAAGCAGTTTTGCACGTGTTGTTAGAAGACAAGACTTTATGGAGAGTAGGTGCACGTGTTGTTAAAAGACAAGTTAATGGAGAGTAGAGGGCATATACTTTGCGCAGTCCCAATAAGTAGCTACTGCGCAAAATATTGTTACGGGCGTTCAGCTTCACTGTTTTGCGGTGTTGGATCTCCTCTAGTCTTCTTAATATTAATTCAACGATAGGGGTTTTCCGCCGCTAGCAAAGTGCCGCCCCCTTTGCCCTCTAGGGATTCAGGAACAGTGCTGATTTTGAAAATTGAACTTAATCCTTCTCTTTGGTGTTCGCTAATCTGTGATGGGCGCTAAAAGTGGCCGCAGCTTTATATCCATAATATGGATATAACTTTATATTCATGCACGATATGGCAGATAACCTAAAATTAGAATTTCTACAAGATGGGAATCGAAGGATCAGACTCCGTGAATAAGAGTGGGACCTGAAATCGCATCTAGTGGAATGGTTGGAAAACCGAAACATGCCTTTCATTTACTTTACATAAATTACAGTTTTCTTTGAGTTTTTCACTGTTTTCCATCTTTGACAGATATAATCCAGAGATGCTGCATATGTGCATCCCCTCTCGAGGGCACCCACCTTGACGTGGTGAGAGGGCTTACCGGCGTTCTTCCCCTTTCGAGGGCACCCACCTTGACGTGGTGAGAGGGCTTACCGGCTGTCACTTGCCTGTATCTGATGAATCCGGGCCGATACGTCCATAGTGACAGGGAGAAACTAAGAGGTTGGTATATCCGGGCCGATACATCCATAGTGACAGGGAGAAACTAAGAGGTTGCCCAAATGTGCCGATACGTCCATAATGACAGGGAGAAACTAAGAGGTTGCCAAATGTTAGGCGAAACTCTGGCGAAAGACCGACCCCACACCTCCGATTGCAGACGTAGGTGTGTCCTCGGCGAGTCGAAACGGAGTTGTTCACCCGAGTAGACAAGCCGTGGGAAGTCCTAGCCGGATAATTCGCCCTCGTCTCGCGGTTGGCTTTCTATAGAGAGATCCAACTATGAAACACTGGTCGGCCTGGGAGAGGCCCGCGCCCCGGCCCCCAGTAGTAGCTGCCCCTAGTGAAGAAATTCCTATAGGGTCGGTAGAGCATGGCTGCACCCATCCCTCGCTGATGGATGCTCTGTAGTTCGCCACTCGACCGTCCGAGTCCCTGCGGATCCGGGACTAAGAATTGGTCCGATGTATGCCCTGCGTGAGGTACGAGTCCTCTATAAGGGTCCCAATCCCAAGGTGTTGTACCGGTCTGAAGGGATGAATGATGAAGGGATAGAAGCCGTTCCGGTACCCACCTGAGGGTTGGCCTTGCTCGGGCTGAGTGGGTCCATCCAGAGGCCGAGGAAGCTTGCTTCCTATGAGGGTTGGCCTTGCTCGGACTGAGTGGGTCCATCCAGAGGCCGAGGAAGCTTGCTTCCTAGGGAATCATAAAACTTCGGGGAGTTGATCCGAGCGATATTCGACCACGGCAAGGTGCCTGGAGCCCGGCCATTGCACGGCGTCGGCCGGTATCGTCTCCATGGTGGCCCACCAGTCTGGCGCGGACAGTGGGCTATATCGGTGATCGAACCGGGGGAATTCTCGGCCCTTTTCAAGTTGGGTCGGCTGGTCGTCATGCTCATCTCGTATTCTAACAGATAGCCAAAGCTTTTCCCCTGCTCCACCTACAGGGTACTTAACGTCTGCGAGAATAATCTCGGCCACAGATTAAAGAGTATACAGATACGACAGTCAATAGTAAAAACTGTGAAGCAAGCCACGCCCCTATGGATTGTAGCGCACCAAGCGAATGACAGGAGAAGCAAAACGAAGCGAGTATTAGTATACAGGGTGTCCAATCTTCTAAACAATTTTAAAAATTTATTACAAAGCTAAATGAATGGATATTAATGTATTTCTTGTTGCATCTTAATAAATGATAATTTGAATTTTTATTAATTAATTAATAAAAATTCAAATTATCATTTATTAAGATGCGTCCTTCATATTGAAATATGAAGGACATTTCTTGTTCAGATATTTCCAATATATTCTTAAGAGATGATACATTGACAATAAATATTAATTAATAAACATGTCAGCATAATTACAATATAAAATGATACAAATGTTTTTATCGTGCATTTATATTATAATGTATTATTGTTGCAATGAATAAAATGTTTCTTTTATTTACGATATTTTTTTTTCTTCAATTAATTTGTGTCCTCCTTTTCATTGTAAAAAAGTTGGTCACCTTATTAAATAACTATATAATTTTTACTTTGTTGTTAGATCATTTTGATATAATATTTAAAATTATTAAACAAGTTTTCCTTTTTTTTATAAATTTTCATATTGAATTACGTTAACTTGTATCTATTATTGATTTGCCTACAATTCTCATTTTAACAAAGAAATTATTTCATAAAATTGATTGAATAATCTATTATATCTTGTTGAATTCAATAATTGTATTTTGTTCTATATAACAATTTATAATTCATATTTTGATAAATTTTTCTTATATATCAGGTTCTCAAATTATTTCAAAAACAATTCCAATATTCAGATGTTTTATTTTCAATTTATTGATATGAATGATTTAAAAATTTTTTTTGCTTAGTTTTTTCTTACATGTCAACTTTATTGTTGACTGTTGTTACCTTTGAATCAATAGTACCCCAAATTATATATTAACTTCATATGCCAATGATGAAAATCTCTTGTGATCTTATTATTACAACTTTTGAAATCAGAGATCAAAGATAGACTAAATAGGAAATAATCATTGTAAAGTATTGTATTATCATATGAATTATTGTGCTCATTTTAGTATTTTTGGAATATTTTAACAATACAGATAAAATGGTTACAATTTTCTGTAATTCAGAAATTAATAAATTTTTACATTTGAATTAATGGAATTTGACATTTTGTTTAACAAATTTTCATCTAATCAAGAATTTTCAAGGAATGCATTAATTTCATAAAATGAAAGTAACTGTGCAATATTTGAATTTTTATAAACTGGCATGTTTAAAAATTATGAAAGTTTATAACTAGAGGAATATCTTTACTTTAAATAAATAATGATAATTGCCTTTGAACAAAATAATAATAATAATTATTCCAATATTAAAAAATTTAAATTTACATAGAAATAAATTTGAATTGCTTTGTTTACATAATTTACATCTAAAAGAAAATACTATTTTAATAATTTATTACATATCTGGTATAAAAATAAAAACCTGTACTCTTCTCAATAACTGATAGATATGACTGCACTACGTTTTTACATAGAAATGTCAGATGATTCCTAAAACCATTCTCAAAAATTTTTTCTTTTGATGAAAGATTTGGCACTATTAATCCTTATCCCTTGCATATTTGTTGTTCATATCATGAATCATAGATAAAATGAGAATATTCAATCTATTTTTAAGCAAAGGGCAAAAGTTTACATGTGATCATAAATTATATCTGAGTAATACAGTGTATTCTACTGACACTAATAATATATTTACCAAAAGAATTTAAAATGAAGTTTTTACATTAATTTTATTATATCAAATTCTGAATTTAAGAGCAGTTTTTCATACTAAACCTGAAAATTTAAAAAATACAGATAAGTCTCATAAGTTGGATTCAGTTCCAAATCACTCAGAGTATGTCAATATGATAATAAGTTAAAAATAACATATCTCCCCCATCAATTACCCATTATTATTATTTATTAATGTACATCCAGACCCTACTTTGTGTCAGACATGCGTTTTTGAAAAACAATATACTGTATACTGAAATGATACACAAGTCGAAATATATTTTTTAAATTATTGAAATGTGAATGAGTGGAACCGACACTAACATTTTGAACAAAAAAAAAAAATATGTAAGTAACTGGAGAGACAATCCTATTTATATTAGTGGGTGAGTAAGCTCTATAATCATTTGCGGCAGTATTGAAGACCAACATGTGACGTGACAGACACTCCGATTCTCACTGGAGAATAAGTCAATATTCTGACGAATGCAGTCCGCTACTTAGCTCTGCAAAACTTCTAGCTTTGGACATTTTTCTTGGACAATTCGCAAACTGATTGTCAGGCGCATCACGAATTAGCCGGTCAAAGCCCGAAATAGGTTAGTTAGTTATATTAAGCCACCATATCCTCATAGGATATTCTGTATCTGGTGGCGGCCACTTTATAGAGCTCATCACAGGATAGACAACACCCACGATGAGGTCAACCGGATGGTTGAAAGATGGGGTTGCTCTATTATAGAGGACGTAGATCGACGGGACGGGACGACCTGGATCTTCTGACTAGTTTCCAGTAGCTGGCGGAATCGAACCCTAGTCTTCCGAGTGAAGGATTATAGCATTTCTGTGTGTCCAATCGGGCTGACGATAGAGTATATTTTTGGGTTGTGATGAAAACACGTCAAAAATTCAAACAAATATTTGTGTTGTTGGTTCTGTAATCATAAGAAGATGCTCTTAAAATTTTATTAAAGATTTGAAATTAAATGGAAAGAAGGGATGCCAAAGTCGAACCTTTATGGAAGGACACTTAAGGATAGCACAATACTGAAAGGGCGCATTAAAGGGCAAAGCAATGTTGAGAGGGCAATATCTAAACTAGATTAGGTATGAAAATGATTCTAATCAATTTCATTCCCAATCTAGAATTCCTGCGGAATTGTTTTCATGTCACAATAATAACTTTGTTTAATAGGAAGATAAAATTTGAAAAAATTGGGTCCATTCTATAAAGTAAAAAAGTTACTAAAATTAAATTTATTTATTATTCGAGTTAATTATATTTTCCTGCTTTATCCTGTTTACGAATTACGACAGTAATTAAAATTATTAAATTATGTAAAATACATGATTGTTAAAAGATATTTATGACAGTCAGCGGGCCGCACTGGAGTATTTTTTTTGTCAACAGATGACGCCACTTTCCACTCAGTAAGAGTACTAAGTAGCGACTGTATTTCATTCTATTGGTTGGATGGTCATGGTAAAACAGTTTCAGTTCTAGAAGATTGAATTCAATTTCTGGACCTTCATTTAGTGCTATTTAGGAGGAGTCCAAGCAGTGGCATATCCAGAATCTTTGGTACCCGGGGCGGCATTTTTTTGGCTCCTCTCCCCATCCAAAAAATCTTATAATTTTCAACATACACTTTATTCTACACAAATTTTCTTAATTAAGAATCTGAAATTATACAAAAATTTTTATACAAATATTTAGTGAATAGTAACGATATTCCATGCTCTTGGCACACGAGCGGCCAAACTGATTGTCGAACACATAAAACAAGATATAAAATAAAATTAAAAACCAATAAAAGGAAATAAGAGGAAAAAGGAAATTTATTTCTTTTAATATGGTAAATTTGAAAATTCTATTCATTTGAAAAAGATCAAATTAAAAAATAAAAATCAATTCTAACGTCAATTTACGAAATAAGTAACTGAATTAATATTTTAGGCCATTCAGCTTGTGCCCGGGGCGGATCGCCCCCTTCTAAGTACGCCACTGGGTCCAGGCCCGGCCCGTTCTTTGTTTTTTTTGTCAACAGATGACGCCACTTTCCACTCAGTAAGAGTACTAAGTGGCGGGGCGAAACAAGCCCTTCCACAGGCTGCCCACCCCTGCGGAGGGGTCAGCCGGATTGTGGAGGACGGGGAACGACGGGCCGGGCCCGGACCCCATGATAAATATTTTCAAGTTGTGGGACCCGAGACTCGAGATTCGGGGGTCCTCCAGAGTGGAAAGCCGAAGCGTTTCCACGCGGCCAATCCAACGCATCCTTCTGATTGATCTCGTTATGGATAAGCTAGCCGATGATTGGCTCTAAATAGATATCCCTTATAGTAATTCAATGGGTTGATTCATACTAGAAGCATAACTGAATAATGCGACTACTAAAGGACAATTGTGGTCGGCCGGATTGGCCGCGTGGAAACGCTTCGGCTTTCAAATCTGGAGGACTCGGGATACATGAACCTATCTCTAGCTAATGATGGCTATCGAATAGTCGAAAACGTTCTCTAAATAAATAGTTTTACATCTTCTACGTTTAGTGCTTTAATTGATTTCAAGTATGTCATGTATTTGGTTGCAATAATATAGTAGCAATAAGAAAAATAAGATTTTACCAATTTTCGAAATATAGTGAATATAAGGTAAATGGATTTTGTATTTACGTATTGCAGCACTGGAAGTACAGTACATATGAACAAAAGTATTGGGTTGTAACTGAACCATATAATGCGAATTACTGTTTCTGTTAATAGCTGTTGCCACTTTCCACTCAGAATACCAAGTGACGGCGAAACAAGCCCTTCCACAAGGTACTTATCTCTGCAGATGGATTCAGAAGATTGCAGAAGACGGGGATCGATGGGCTGGAACCGGATCCCATGAAAAATATTTTCAAGGGATAGGACTTGAAAATCGAACTTGGGTCGTCTAGAGTGAAAAGCCGAAAGCGTTTCCACACAATCAATTCGGCCGACTCATACAGACTATGAGTCATCTATTTGGGATCAACGCAATGGTCTATCAGGCCACCCCTGATATAGACCAATGATGGTTGATCCCTGATATGACCATTGCGATTTGTATCCATATGAACTGCATTGATCAATCATGGCTTACAGGATGAGCTTGTGCAAGACGTGCACAAGCTCATCCTGTATGCTATAACTTTCCACAAAGGCAGTGCCGGCCTGCCATAAGTGCAAGGCGTGCATCGCACACGAGCGGCCAAACTGATTGTCGAACACATAAAACAAGATATAAAATAAAATTAAAAACCAATAAAAGGAAATAAGAGGAAAAAGGAAATTTATTTCTTTTAATATGGTAAATTTGAAAATTCTATTCATTTGAAAAAGATCAAATTAAAAAATAAAAATCAATTCTAACGTCAATTTACGAAATAACTAAACTGAATTAATATTTTAGGCCAAGGCAAATATTAGAATCATGCAAAGATTTTCATCTGAAATTAATTGATCTGCAAAGAAAAAAATCCGATATTGATGAACATGATTTATTTCACGAAAATTTATAGTAATGACACACATAAAAGCAGAAAACATTATTCTACATCCATATAGTGCTTCAATATATTTTTAAAAACAATCCCTTGAAAATATTTATCATGGGGTCCGGGCCCGGCCCGTCGATCCCCGTCCTCCACAATCCGGCTGACCTCTCCGCAGGGGTGGGCAGCCTGTGGAAGGGCTTGTTTTGCCCCGTCACTTAGTATTCTCCCTGAATGGAAAGTTGCGTCATCTGTTAACAAAAAAAAAATTGGCCGAGAAAGACGGCCGGATGGCCGAGTGGTAACGCTGCTGATGTGCCACGCAGGACGACCAGGGTTCTCGTCTTGGGTCTGATATCTCCTGAAAAGTTTTTCGAGGTACTGGGCCCGGCCCGGCGATCCCCATCCTTCACCATCATGCCCCCTTCCATGGGTACAGCCCGTGGTTGGAATTGGCCACGCCCCTTAATAATCGCCCTGATTGGAAAGAGACGTAAAATATGCAACAAAAAAAATTGGCCAAGAAATGCGACTCAACCGGCGTTTACTAAAAACCTCTAAATCTAACGGCGTTTACCTCTAAATCTAACGGCCAAGTTAGGCCGTTAGATTTAGAGGAAAATCAGCTTTCCACAGAAGTAATGACTTCCTTATCATAGAAGAAACTTCTTCCTGATAAATGTCTATTCATACATCGAAACAGGAAGAAGTCTGAAGATGCTAGGTTAGTAGAATGCGAGGGTTGGAGCAAGATTTCATAGCCAGAAAACTATTATTTCTGCAGCTGCATTGCCAGCTAACAGCAATATATCTTTCGACAGTAAGCCATATCTTTTTTTCCCTTGATACATCATCATCATCTGTTTCTTTTAAATGAAATTACACTAAAAACTCTTAAAATATTTATTATTTATATTGTTAGTTATATCATTTTCATATAGAAATTTAGTTATAAGATTTTTATGTACGCTGTTTAAACTGTCATTGTTCAGCCCTGTCTCTAAAATATTCAGGAGGCACTTTCTCGATACTCTTTGAACGTTCTATCTGTTAATGAAATTTTATAATGGTGTCTTAAACAAGCGTTGCGATATATAAATAAATTCGAAATTTTTTCGATTTAATCCTAATTTTTTTTTTGAAAATTAATTCATATAGAGATTATTTATCGTTCAGCTGTAAATAATTAAAAATTAAATTTGATGCTCGAATTTTTTATTGAGGAATCTATAAAATGTATAATTTTCTTATCAAAAATATAACTTTTTTTAAAAAAAGATATCCAAAAGCAAGAGAACTAGAATGAAAAATGCTCAGTTGGAACATAGAAAAGCTAATATGAATTAAAATGTATAATTTTCTTATCAAAAATATAACTTTTTAAAAAAAGATATCAAAAGCAAGAGAACTAGAATGAAAAATGCTCAGTTGGAACATAGAAAAGCTAATATGAATTAAAAAAAATCATTTATGAAAAATGAGAAGTTTTAATGCCGAAATCTTTTTCTTGGGAATTTAAAAAATTAAGTTTTAAATTTTAATGTCTATGTAAATAATTTTGACTGAACAATTTCAAAAATTTAGCAAAAAAATTTTTGTGAGTTTGAATAAGCAATTGAAAACTATATTTTGCACCCTTATTTATGACTATATATCGCACACGTATTTCTAGTGACACAAGTCAAAAACTTGCATTTTTAAGTTGGCACCATTTTATAACTTGGGAAGCAATCCTCCATCATCTTTTGAAACCATTTTCCTAAAAAATGGTTTCAAAAGATTACAAATTTTGAAAAAATTATTAGTTATATAATGGTTTTTAGTTAGGCTGATTTCGAATTTTTTCCAATTTTCTCAAAACGTTTTTTTTTGACTTGTGTCACTTTAGAAATACGTGCGCGATATGTTCCCATTAATATATGATTTGATCGTTTAAGAATTCGCAATAATTTGCTTAATGCTTTTTATTAATAAACTATAATATACTAATGGATTCATGCTTATGAAATTTCAAATGATAATGATAAATTGAATAAGCATAACATAAATTTGTAAATTTCATTGTTGTATATTTATTACTATACTGTAATACTAAATCAGACTTGTGAGAACTATCAATGGATGTAACTCGAGATTCAATCCAAATCCTATATTATAGTTAAAATTTTCATACATGCACACAAAATTAGTATTTTGTTGAATTAGAATGATTTAAAAAAGTCAATTTTATTTAAAACCAAGAAATTAGAAAATGCAGTAGCAGCATTAATAATCTTAATCGCCTGTAAAAATATTGATGCCGAATATGTTTTTCAACTGCTTAAACGAAAAATTATTTTTTAGCTAAACTTTTTAAAATTCTTCACTATCAAAATCATTTGCATAAATTTTGAATGTTTAAAAATCCTCTAGAAAAAGATTTTAGCATTAAAATGTATCAACTATTTGTTGTCCTATTTTTTATCAACTATTGTTTTTAATTCATATTTGCTTTTTTATGCTTCAACAAAACATTTCTCATTCTAGTAAGATCTCTTTTTGTTACTTTGATGTAAGAAATTCATGGTTTGATTTTGTCCCAATCATTACTGGACACACTGTATTCATCAGTGGTGGATGAGATACAAATTCTGAAAATGATAACAATTGGCTATAACCATGTACTTGTAAAATTAAAATAAAAAAATCTCTTTTAGACTATAAATAGCTTGAATCAATTTTTGCTCAATTTTATTTAATGTTGGATACATGATAATGGTGATAAAGTTGGTTCAGGAATAATAATCTATAATATTAACAACACTATCTTATACCAAGGTTACTTCAAACTTAGCCACATTGCACTATCTTACAGGCAGAAATGTATGGCATATTGAGAGCTATATTATTTATAAAATATCACCCATACCAGGGTAAAATTTACACAGACAGTAAAATAGCATTACAAGCAATCAGTAATATTAACAGTATTTGTTATTTAGTAGAGGACATTCACAAATTATCATCATCAATCTCAAAAGAAAAAATAATTAACTTCTATTGGATACTAGGACACACTGGTATCGAAGGCAATGAAAAAGATGACCTTCTTGCTAGAAAAGCAGCAGATTCCAATAATATAAAATTTAACAGAATCCTGATTAAATTTATTCAAAATTATATCAACAATGAGATCAATAATAAATGACAAGAACAATGGAAAAACTCAAATACTGGAAGACATGCATAGTCATTTATTCCTGAAGTTAAAAAGTTCCTCAAAAACAGAGAATTCATTCCTAATGCCTTTACGACACAAGTAATCACCGGACATGGAAAATTTAATTCCTATTTCAAAAGATTCAATATAAAAACTACAGATCAGTGCATATGTGGTCAAGGCATTCATGATGTTGAACACTTTTTATACTACTGTCCAATCTATAATATACAAAGGATTGAGTTTGAAAAGACGGTATTACTAAGAGATTATAACTGGCCCTGTGAACCTTATCAACTCATTGAAGACAAAAAGAATCTAAATGGACTAAACAATTACTTAATTAAAACTAAAGCATTAATTCCAAATTTTAATGAAACATTAATTCACAGGCATAAACTATTAAAATACTAATGATATATTTCAAGCTCTTTTTAGACACAAAAATCAACAAGATAAGAGAACAACCATAAAGAAAACCACAGGAAACAGATGGAGATACTGCAACATAGACAACAGACAAAGAATTAACGACTAAGAAACTTATGTGACACCTAATGTGCATGGAGGATAAATACTCTTCAATAAATTTACTAATGCGGCATAGAAGAAATGACTTCTAAATTAGCCTGGATGCTTTTAACTAAAACATTGCAGCAACCCTGGAACCTTACTTCCAATTACCAAGGAGAAGAACACAAGAACTAAGAAGAAAAGACTTATTTTATGTTCATTGGACATTCTAATTTTAATTTGCTCATTATACAGTAGTGTTGTTACACTTGATATACTATTATTATTTTAATTGTAAAAAAAAAAAAAAATAATAATAATAATTAATTTAACTTATTATACTGTTAATCAGTATATATTTATTACTATAATTATTTTTGCTCATTATTATATATTATTGTGTATTTGTTATTATTTATTTATTGTATATTTACTGTTTTATATATATATATTTATTCGTTTACTTTATAATTATTATATATTTAATTTAAATTAATATTATCAAGTACTGAAACTATTATTTATGTTTTAAAAAAGAAAATATAATGCTGTTGTTATCTTAATAAATGGTGCAGTTGCTTCTCATTTCTCATAGTAACCTATCACACTTTCTCATGATAGGAATCTTTCAGCTTTTCTCATACTTTCTTACATCTTCGCTCTTCTATTCCTTAGGCTAAGCTTTATGTACGGCCTACTAATTCTTTGTAAAAACTAAAAATTAAAAATTATGGATGCAATGCTGATATATGTATATATAGAAAATTTCTATAATCACATACTGTTTATTAGTTAATAAAATAAAAAAGAAATCTAATTCATGTAAACTTTAATTTTTTTTAATAAAAACAAAATATATTGTCTAACAGATGAATTAAGCATATAAAATATATTAATTAATAATAAATGCAGAGTTCATTCAAAGCAGTGCATGAATTTCATGACAAATATCAGGTAGAAAATCATTTACAATCAAAACAGAGTTGTGCATATCTACATCTATAATTTAAAAATAGTTACTACTGATAGTCTCTGAGTTATAGAAATAGGCACACAAAGTTTTACATACATACAATTCAACATTATGTAATTTGCTATTTATAAATGATTTCTTCATAAACAAGATAATTTGTAATTTTGCTTACAAAATAATTTCATTTTGAAAATTATTTTCTAAAAAATTTGATATAATTTTTGTTTTACATTCTGCACAATATTTTTTAAAAAATTTTAAAAATATCACTACATACATATGAGAAAAATTCCTAGTGATTCATTATAATTTTTAATAATTATGAAGACTGCTTATGATAAAATAAATAAAACATTTAAAAACAACAGATCTATCAGTTTGAAATTCAAAGTTCACATTTCAATAGTTTTTTACAAGAACATAAACAAATTGAACTAAAAAATCTTGCTAAATTGTATTTTAACAATAATGAAATAAACAAATAATTTAAACTCTATTAAATTTTCTTAATTCAATTTATAGTTAATTCCTAAAAAAACTTTTTTTGGATTATTATTGATAAATTTTAAACTTTTACTAATTTTGATACTTCATTGCACAGAATGTGTTGGAATTAAGAAAATCAAAACTTACATTACAACCCTGAGAACCAGCAATGGCTGGTCAGGCACCTAAGTGCAAATATTACAATCTATCATAATAGATATTTTCCACAGTTCAAACCTTTATAACTTTAACATTATGATGCTACATACTGATATGTATGCCAATCATATTTCTTTTAAAACTTTTACAGCCCTCAAGAATATAAACAATTTTAATAGTCTATTTTCATTTAATGTCCCAATTTGGCACAATATTTCTTATATTGTGAAAATATTCACAAAATCATTACTGTACATACTTTATTACAATATTCAAAATGTAGATGGAAATGAGATCTCTGAACCAGGAGTGCTGGGTGTATGAAGACTGCAAGCATCATTTTCAGTATAACTATTAAGAAGAATGTTTGAGTGATAAAATTTTTCTTGTTCTTCTTGCTGTCTTGCAAACTCTTCTTCCAGTTTCTAAAAAGGAATATATATATTTTCTTAATGATTTAACTTTTTCTTGTTTTAAATAAAAAATATAAATCTCATAACTTTTAATGTAATTATCCAATAATTTTACTGCATATAATGTGTGTGTGTGTGAATATATATATCAAAATTCAATCTTTATGGGTCAGATGGACGGGTCATAGTTTGGAGAAAACGAAACTAACATATGCAAGCTAAAAATTTGTGCGGAACTGTGAAACGTGGTGGGAACGTGATGTTGTGGGGATGCATGAGTTCTTCAGGAGTAGGTAATCTTAAATTTATTGATGATACGATGGATAAATATATGTACTTAAACATCTCGAAAGAAAATATATTTGATAGTGCTGACAAATTGTCCCTTGGAAGGTCATTTATCTTCCAACCAGATAATGACCCAAAACACTGCAAGGATTGTTAAGGAATGGTTGTTGTATAAGATGTCTCATCAACTTAATACATCTCCACAGTCTCCTGATTTAAATCCTATAGAGCATCTATGGGAAGAAATGGTCGTCAATTGAAATAATACACGGAACAAAGAAAAGCTAAAAGCTGCAATAATGGATGTTTGGATTAAAATTAATTAGCAGAAAACTAACAATATAATATGATTATTCTCTTTACATTTAATGTGCATAATACACACACTCACTACATATATACAGAAGATCCCCAATTTACAATGGTGATTATTTATGACAAAAATCTGTACTAATCATATATATAACAACAAACAAACGGGATAAGCCATATTCGAATCAACCAAACAAACTAGCCAAACTTCCCTGGTGGACAAAAATTACATTTTTACAATTATTTTTGAATCAAAGCTATGGTGCCACCACCATCTGTTGAGTTAATAATTAATATAATAAATTTAGAATTTACACTAAGGTGGCGCCATCTAGTAATTAATGATTACACTATAATTTATAAATTTATTTTCCCGAAATAAAATTCTGCCATCGAACCGGGATTTTTGGATTAACGCCCCAACGCCTTAACCAGTTAGACCACAGTGACCTATGGCAGAATTCCATTTCGGAGGATTTTTGGATTAACGCCCCAACACCTTAACCAGTTAGACCACAGTGACCTATGGCAGAATTCCATTTCGGGAAGCTTAAGTGATGATCACTATGGAAACTTACCAGACTAGACCGAAACTAGCACTCCCAGGCGGGCTATCTGTTTGTTTGTTGTTAATATATATGATTATTATCTGACTTGAGCCAAGTCTGTCTGCCCAGGTTTGCCAAGAGGGCCTGTGGCTACATAGATAGTCCGCCTGGGAGTGCTAGTTTGGCCTAGTCCGGTAAGTTCCCATAGCGATCATTATTTAAGCTTCCCGAAATGGAATTCTGCCATAGGTCACCGTGGTCTAACTGGTTAAGGCGAAGGGGCGTTAATCCAAAAATCCCAGTTTGATTCTGGTGCAGTGGCAGAATTTTATTTTGGGAAAATAAATTTATAAATTATAGTGTAATCATTAATTACTATATGGTGCCACCTTAGTGCTAAATTCTAATTTTAATTAATTAATTATTAACTCAACAGATGGTGGCACCATAGCTTTGATTCAAAAATAATCGTTGTAAAAATGTAATTTAAACTTTGTCCACCAGGGGAAGTTTGGCTAGTTTGTTTGGTTGATTCAAAAATCTGTACTTACAATGCTATCAATGACTTTGCAATAATGGCAGCCAATTGACTGAATGATCAAGTTGTTGCCAGGATGGAATCATGTAATTTCATCATGCAGATTTGTATTTAATTTTGGGTGTCACATTTGTAGATTTTTTTAATTGTCCATGCTCAACTCATTCAATCGCCATCTTAAATACATGAAAACATGGAATTTGGATTCCATGTTTCTGAAAAATTTTTGATGATCTGACCTGGGCATCAATTCACCTACTGTAAAGTCTTACTGACTCTACCACAGATATAGACCAGTGCTTCTCAAACTTTTTTCATTACGAGATTTTTCGCGACCCCAGGTATTAAATATGAAATATATTACGAGATTTTTCGCGATCCCAGGTATTAAATATGAAATAAAACATACAAATCTTTTTCGTGACCCCAGGTATTAAATATGAAATAAAACATACAAGTACACCATTACGAGATTTTTCGCGACCCCAGGTATTAAATATGAAATAAAACATATTACGAGATTTTTCGCGATCCCAGGTATTAAATATGAAATAAAACATACAAATCTTTTTCGTGACCCCAGGTATTAAATATGAAATAAAACATACAAGTACATGCGATCCCAGGTATTAAATATGAAATAAAACATACAAGTATATAAATCATTTCCCAGATATTAAATATGAAATAAAACATACAAGTACATAAATCATTTACACACATATTAAGATGAACACAATCAGGCAACTACATTGAAAATACATATGTTGTCAGTTAAGATGAACACAATCAACCAACCACAGCGAAAATTCATATGTTGTCATACGTTAAATATTGGGCATTTGTGAAATTGCATATAAACTGAAATTCAAGTGTTTGAATTTAATTTTTGCAACCCCAGCATTTCGCTTCACGACCCCATTTGGGGTCGTGACCCATAGTTTGAGAAGCGCTGATATAGACAATTCATAATTGGATCTAGAATGGATACTATTAGGTAGTAGTCAACCAATGATTGAGAAGTGGCATTATAATTACTGATATTTGTTTGATTAAGGTTAGTTTGAATTAAGCTGCTAATGAACACTTTTGGCAGCAGCCATTTTTAGAGTACCCTACAGACTGTACAACATTTATGATGGTATTAACTGGAAAGTTGAAAAAATGGGTTTCAATGAGCCTGGCCAGGCCCAGACCTTTCTGAAAAATAATATGTGAGATTTGAATTGAACCCAGTCCTTCAAAGTGGTAAATGATTACTTTACTATGCAGCTGATGATAGAAATTTTGAAACAGAAAAATAATTAAAACATTTTATCTCTGTTTTTACGTTATGTTTTCTTTAGTTTTATTCATATAAAGTTTTGGTAGGCACAAAATACACAATTTTCTCATTTTAAAGAATACACAGCATTTATTCAACATTACTCTACCCAAGGATCTTTGACTATACACTACTACTTTTTAAAAGTACATTGAATATTCTGAATTTTGGTGGTTGAGAAATGTAACCTCTATAACACTAACTTTATGAAAAATTATGTTCCGAGTTATGACAGATTCAAACTAACTTGTAAGACCAAAATTTTTGAATGAAACACCATCATTGTTCGGGACATACTGTATCATTGTTTGAAAATATCTTCAAAGGAGGTTGAAAATTTTTTACAATTAAAAGTTTTAATTTTTAAATAATTCTTTTGTTTCACATCTTACAATTTTAAATATATCAGAAAAGTCCAAAAATTATATTATCATCATCAGGAGTGGCTTGTGCATAGATACTGTAGAACTACAGCACCCCCAATTTTTCTCCTCAATATATTTATTAATTTATTTATATTTGCTTACAATATTTAATTTTATCATCAACAATCCTATACAATTCTCTTATTTTGTTAAAAAAAATAATAAAAATCTATCTTTTAGCACTTAGGAGAGTGAAAGAAGCTAGCAGAACTGTGTTTACCATAGTGCCATATCGCTACTCGTGCATGCTCGCACAAGCATATTCACATCATAGTGACATGCATGGATGTGAGCTATTAGCATAAAGCGGCACTGCCCGTTGTGCAGGTCCACTATTGTTTAAATGCAGGTTGCACCAGTAATAACGAGATCATAGTGCTTATTGTGTTTACTCAGTCTCTTTAAACATTTGGACATTACAATTAAAGACATAACATTTTTAATTATACTAAACTTTATAATTTTATTGATAATAAACACTATTTGGCAAGATTTAACATTACCTGCTGTGAGTTTTTGCAGCACTGTGCTTATATACACCATCCAGATACAATTATATGGAAACTAAGGTGGTGACGGATTGGACTGCTATGCAGCACAATGATTTGATCTTGGTATGTCACATTACTGATAGATACGAAAATTCGCAGCAGATAATTCTGAATCCTGACCAATATTTTTTTCATGAAACAAAACAAGAATATATTATTTATTTTTAAGTAATTTTGAATTATACCAAACTGTATAATTTTATTGACAATAATAAATCAGTGTTTTTTCATTTTTAATTTTTACCATAATTTTGATATTTTATTCAAATACATATATGTTGTATTTTTAGTGTGTATGCAGGTAGGCATATTTCGAAAGTTGCAGCACCCCCATGATTTCAAGTCACGAGCTACCACTGATTATTATAAATATTTATCTTGGTCTTTTATATACAGTGAGTGTAAAAAGTATTCGTACACCTCAACATATGGGGGAAAAAAGATCCTGTCTTTCCAAATATATATATACACACAAACACTACTTATAAAACTAGTTATTATAATTCATAAAACATCGTTGCCTTTCTCAATATGAAATCTTTTTTCAGTATATATACACACACAAACAGTACTTATGAAACTAGTTATTATAATTCATAAAACATCGTTGCCTTTCTCAATATGAAATTTTTTTTCAATTTAAACTTCAAAAATTCATAAGTAATAAAAAATCTATAGAGGTGAAACTTTTGTTTAATATTTTCACAGTAATATACTGTATTTGTTCTTATATAGCCCAAATTCTTAAATTCACCATGATTATCAGTGTTTTGCAGGAATAGGATGAATTAAAGCATAATTTCCAAAAACTATTTTATTATTTCAACTTAAAAAATATATAATCTCTTAAAAATTTAACACTAATATACATAAATTTTCAAAATTTACAAAACATAAATCAATATATAATTTTCTTTACTAATTTTTGACAAAATTTCTTTTTACACTTTTACAAATAATTTTCTGCATTTTTTAAGATGCATTTCGACCTCAAAA